>JABVXS010000819.1:0-22801 GCA_013365335.1 Madathamugadia hiepei | reverse complement strand
CCTTTGTTAATGACAAAATGTAAGCTTTTGATTACAAAGAATGCAAGCCTTCATTCATCAAATCGCTAAAGTTCGGAATAGAACTGATGACCCATAATGAATAATGAGTTAGCAAACAAAGGATTTAAACTCTTGAAACAAAGATTAACACTTTTGTAATCAACAAGACATCACATTTTGTGATTAATAAAGGCTTGCATTCTTTGTAATCAAAAGCTTACATTTTGTCATTAACAAAGGCTTACATTAACATTTGCAAACAAAGGATCAAAGGAAAAAATATCGTTCTTTCAGAGAAGCTTCAAAGTTACTGGAAACCCTAAAACTAAACAGATGAATTTCCAGAGATTTCGACTGTTTTTTTAATAAATTGCCGAGATGTCTGAAATATTTTGATACAATGAACTTTGAGATGAATCATTATTCTTTCATATCGAGCTTAACCTCCAAACGGCCAATAGAAATCAGCGGATAAACTTGAGCTTTTCAAACATTCAACTGCGTTTGACTACTAATTATTAATAATTGAATTCAAATGTCGAAAAATGTGGCGCAGTTATTTTTCTCTCCAGTGCCATAGCCACATTGTAGAAAACGAATTTGCGTTGCGCAAATGACGCGACCTTTGGTTTCACACTGAAAAGCACAACTTTTCGGAAAATTGTTGCGAACTCAAAATTCAACCTTATGCGGTATTTCAGTGCCAGTACCATCGCAGCCGGCAGAGCCGGTCACCTTCCTTTAGATGGCATTTTTCAAACAAAGAAACTTTTTATTGACCTCTCATTCATAAGGAAATACAAGAAAACGTAAAACAAATTGGTAGCATTACAATGAAGAAATTTATCAAAAGGAGAAAAAGGAATGAATTTTCATGGGTAACATTTGAAGTAAAAAGTTGAAGCAGCGGTAAACCAGTTTCAGTTTCATAAGCGATCAATTAACTTCACTGCTTTCAATTTACAAGCAAACCAATAATTTTTGAACAGCCACGAAAAAGGTTTGTGATACAAATCTTTGTTTTAAATAACATATTTATAGCAGCAATTAACAAAAGAGCTAGAACATTTCTCTCAATTATTTACAGAGAAAGTCAACTTAAATGTTTACAACTGATGTTTCAACACCAAAGGAGCACACGGAAGTAAACAATGATGGTTGCATGCTAGTGACGTGAACGAATTCCCTTAGTTTTAATTGAACTGTAGGACGGACGTTAAAAAAAATCTGAGTTTAAGAATACATAATTTTTTCTTAATTGGTCAGTTCAGAAAGTAAACATTTCCATAGTTTCAGTATTCATTAATTTGAAATGGAAACTCTTTAATTTTTTCAATTCAGTGTTTTTGTTTAATTAATAATTTCCTAAAATGTCGAAGTCCATTAGCAAGTTCGCCTAAAATTTTTGTAAAATCGTTTGCATAGCTTTACTGAAATGAATCAAACAAATCGAAAGTACTGGGGTTTTCATAGCCACAATTTCCCAGAAATTTACTTGTGTAATAACGATAACTTGAAAATAAATTCACTTAATTTCCAAACACACTTTTCCATGAGCACTTTTTTTGTCGAAAAATTCATCGCTTTCTAAGCCAGACAGGAACAAGGAAGTTCAAGCAACGTAAACGGTATTGCGGTAATATAGTGACCGTCAGCAATGGATTAAGAATCTGGAAAATTACAATGTTAAGCACTGATAACAGTTCATCTGCTGACTGCCCATTTAGTCGGAGGCGTAAATGTCCTACACTGTCAAGTGGCACTTTCTGTTTGAGAGAAGTTATGTTCAACGTAATCTGCCTCAATGAGAATCAAAAGATGTTATGTCAATTCTGAAAAGATTAGCACTGAAATGATAAGTGTAACTAAGTTTGATTAGCTGCATTTGAAGATACTTAACCAGTCGGTTGATAGCACATACCGGATTTAAATCCATGGCATAATAGGTGAGCACACTGATAAAGACTCCTCGGCATGTCCGAATTACGGTATCCTTATCAATGATTGTTCTGTAGAGTGTCACCAAACGATACGGCGTTAGCGTCAAAATAGTGAAAAAAGTGGAAATAAAGATGAAGTAAAATGTGCGCATTCCAGATTTCATATCGTTACTTTCCCGGTTTATGCCATTTTCAGTGTATAATTTCTGCTCTAAAAATCCAGTTAATAATAGATCATTATCAATGAGCTAATAAAGCGGCCGTAATGAGCTTGACAATTTGCACAGCATGGAAATGATATAACTGATACATATCCTCCTATTCATCCCAATTTTGAGGACCGAATAACAACCGGTTAGGCAAATAAATGCAGAGAAAGTTTTTTGTTGAAAATTAAAATTATAATTATTGAATGAACGTCGAAATAAATCAAAAAAAAATAAACAAAAAATTTTTAGTTTTGACTGCCAGTAGTTTAGCACTGTGGAAAGTAAGCAAAATATCACATGAAATGAACTAATTTGGTCACTTCTTTTCAATTATTCCAACTGCATGTTGTCGAAGTCAATATTGTTCATATAAATTCCGAATTTTGATTGGAAAAATTAATCTGAAATGAGAATTACCTTCAGCGATTTGTTTCCTGTGAGCATTAACAATCCGTAGTATATAAAGTGCAACCATGAAGGATGAAAGTGCCGGAAAAGCAGAAACGAAAAATGTGAAAAATAGATATATTATAGGGCCATAACGAGTATTATCAGTGGTGAGCCGTTCGCAGTTGTAGCGACAAATTAAAGCTCGAGTGTGAAATGCTAAATAGATGAAAATGACACTGAGAATCCAGGTAGCAAGTACCATCAAGTATGCTCGATTTCGGGTCACCAATCCGGTGTACCTAAAACAATTCCAACAATAGAAGTGAAATTAGTGATAAATTTTTATTTAGCCGAAAAATCTATTCAATATATATTTATAGCGCACGAACGATGCAGCTTAAAATGATTTTCCGTACAGAGAAATACTTTGATTGAACTCAAGGTTGATCAATAGTTTATTATCATAAAAATCACGACCGTTAATTAAACAATCCATCGTTAATTACCCAAGTTTATACGTCTAATTTCAATTATTATAATGAAAAATTATTTTAATTTTCACTATTATGGTATTTTTTAAATAAAACTTGAAAAGTTGGTCATTAATTATTAGAGGTGGTTTAAAAGAAATTAAAGAGACAAGGCGGAAAACAAATTCTAAATGTACAAGCGCATTGCTGAAATTGAACTTGACATATAACGTATTCAAAAAGAGAAGGAATACCTCAGAGGAAATTTGAAAAAGACGAGCTTTTCAACATTTAAAAGCACTAAGTTCAATCCCGATACGGAAGTGCCAAGCCAAAGAAGAAAATGCATCATCAAATTGATATGATACGGAAACTGTAACGTTATCGTATCAATATCCACCAAAAATTCCATTGGTAGAGCGATTCCTAGAAATACACGAACCTTTAGTAATCCGCAAACTTCTATTAAATTACTGTTGCAGTAAACGGGCTTCTCCTTCATTTAATTTTAATTAGGGATGAGTAATTTTCCGGATGAAAGGGTCCTGAGAATGTGCTAGATTGCTTACCAGTCAGGAGCAGATCGGCAATAGTTACATTAAGCAGGAAGATGTGCATGCAACATTCGCTTGCATGTCGCCGGATGTACCGTAACGCACTGGTGATAACGACCACTTGCAGTGACACGGAGAAGAAACACATGACAAGCAGCACGTGGATGATAATTGCATTGGCATTTGTTATTGTTACCTCATCAATTAGCTGTTTCAAAGCATATCAATTACCGCTGATTATTGATATTCAAGAAGAAATTACTCTGGCATTATACTTATTCATCATTGTCAAAAACAACTATTAATGTGTCTAATTAAAGAAGCTAACTGCAAAAGTATTTATGGTTAATTGATCAATGAGTATGCGATATGTAACGGTTTCTGTCTCACGGCAAAAGCATGAGCTGAAATTGAAAAGATCGCCATAAAGGCAAAACTGCTCTAAAATTTATTCCAATTAACAAAACAACCAACACCAAATTATTTGCCTTTCCCACTACTAGCTCTAATTTTTTATGTCATTCTCAATAAATTGTTGTGCCGGAGTTAAATCTGCAAAGTGAATTTAATGTCTTTACACTAAAACCGAGTTGAAAAGTCTTTTAAACTAATTTTCAACAAATTATTTAAATTAACGTCAAAGTTTGGAAAAAAGAACTTACTTCAGACTCAATGCATTGTTGAAGAGCAGTATTGTTATTGCCGGCCATATTCTGTTCTGCACTGATAACTATCACATTTATAATTATCAGTCATTCATTTAACTTATCACCCATCGACTATCACTGATATTGAGCAAGGAACGAGATATAGACAATACCGTTGACGCAATAATCTTGCTGCCATATTTATTCTTGCATCTTAACAGTGAAAAAGTACCATCACTTCATAAATCAACAGATTAGCATGTCTATCTGACAATGTTGCCCTGGGATAACCAACAGGCTGGATATTTAAATAGAGTTGTAAATTTGGTGATAATCTCCATCGACATGAACTACCTGATTTCGATGTGTAAAAGAAGAGTTGAATAAAACTACGCATGGTGTAAATCAAGAATTAGAAGTGCATTACTGTCATTATCAGGAAGAGGATAATTAATTAATTAGAGAATTTCAATGATGTGATCTGTAAGGATTTGAGAAGGAGAAGAATGTGAAAAGAATATTGCTATGAAAATAAAGAAATAATTGACGCTCTTTTCTCTCTTATCAACTTCCCCTCGCACTCTCTCTCTCCCTCCTGCTTTCTTAGTTTGAGTGATTATTCTGTCACAATGAAAAAATTTTTAGTTTCTTTTGTTTTTCAAAGTTCAATGACAGCTGAGTTAGTAGTCGAAGAAGTGATATTGTAATTGTTATTTAAATTTCTTTTTCTGTAGAAAGAATGTAGCGAAAGGGAAAGCAATGTTGCTAACGATAGCAAAGCTGAAGAAGAAATTCTGAAAGAGATGGGAGAGTGCGGAAAAAAAGAGAAGAGAAGGAAGATGATTTAAATTTCGTTCATAATTTTTCTTTCTGTAAAATAATAACGAATTAGTACGATGACAAGACAACAGCGCATTAAATTTTGAATGCAATCAAAAGCTCTGATTGAATAAAATGTTTTGTTGAAAGCAGTTTTTCTTTTTAAGTTTGCGCAAATGAAAATGATTGTGAAAGGACGTTTTCTGAAAGAAATTTGGAATTTGTAGGAATGCTTGAGAGGAGAAAAAAGTGAACAATGAGTTGTGCCAGTCTTTAAATACAGTATAAATACGGTCGTAACAGTCCTACTTTAAATGTTGAAGTGCTGTGGGACACACAACTTCCTGTTATGTTAAGAGAGAAGTAATTATTTCTCAAGAAGGGAGATGTCAAGAGTGAAGTGGCGGATAAACAAAGGAAGGCAGTTACCTGCTTTCTACTTTCTCTTTTTTGTCTTTTCCACAACTAATTTTCACTTTATTCATCCAGTTTTCCCTGCAAAACTTATTCAAAATTGAATTTATAATCGTTCCACTGCAAACTGCTCGATTAAAATGCTAATTTCTTTCAAGTTGTAAACAAATTAGAATGTTCACATCTTAAATATGTCGCCAAGTTAAAAGAGGAACACTTTCTCGATAACTGCGTTGGAACTTTGTTAGAAGGTTCTTACGGTCTGATAACAATTAACGTTTCATATTAATAAGAAATCTTGTATTCATTGTTTCCCTTCTCTCGCTATTTCATGAATTTATATAAAATACAAATTTATCAAATTAGCTAAAATTTATTCAATTCACAGATCGGTTTAGGATTATTTCATTTCAATTGATGGTGTCTAGTTATATCTAAAAATTTTATTTCACCGATAAAAATAACCGCGTATACGGGGCAAATAAACTTTGTTTTAAATGTAGCACGGAAAATTACCATATCTGTAATCTGTCGTTAAGTATTTTTGTTAAGCTTATATCCCTCCATTCTTAATCTAGTAGTAATTATCGCAGCTTAGTGCAAGCAAATGATGAGAAAGGCAAAAAAAAAAATGAAAAAATGAGAGATAGATAAACACCGTATGTGAATGCAAGTTTTGCATTGAAATTTGTAATATCACTTGTTGTCTGATTTACAAATTTCCTGCTAAAGTAACCATGATGATTCATCACATCCTGTCTAATTCATGTATAAAACACTTGTTCAACTTCTTGCGACAAATTTAAAGTATTCTATTAAAATCTTCAACAATGATTTAACAATCTACGATTCAAATGATGTATTATTACAGCTCGATGAACTGAAAACATTCCTCGAGAATTTTAACATTTAGCTCAAATGTTCGAGAAAGAGAGACACAGAAAGAGAGAGAAAGAAAGATCCATAATTTCGGAAAAGTCTACTGCAGATCCGTAAACGGAAAGAATTGTGAGCTCATTTTCTTAAGTAGCACCACAAACTGGCGTACTGTATGTATAACTTACGTGTAATTAATAAATCAAAAAGAACACACAACGTAAGGTACCGTATTTCTTTTTAAATCTGTTTCCTTTTTCCTCCTTTCGCTTAAAGCAATATGAATTTTTCATTTTCCGTAATATCCTAGGCAAGGATTATTTTGTTTCAGGAAGCATTGGTTGTTTAAGCTTAGCCTCAGGTAAGTTGACGATTTGCCAGTGAAATGTCTTACATTAAAGCCACGTGAGAAATCGGTCGACGCTTCAATTTGCAAACAAAAAAACAGAAGATTTTCTGAGAAATTGAAAATAAAAAAAAATCAGAATAATGCAAACATTTTTTCTTAATAAACAAAGCTGAGTCAAACAAATTAAAGAATAAAATGGAATTTTTCATTTTTATTTTCAATGCTATTAATACTTCCGGGCTAATAATGCTCATTAAAGCAATTGAAATTCCTTCAATTCACTCAATATTGCACATCAAAAAGCATCCCTGGATTTCATTCAGTATGAAACCTCTTTATAAGAACGTTCCGTACCGCTGGCAATATTATCGATGCAATTCGCAATTCTCGTCCTTTCTCTGACGCATTTTCGAAACGCTTTTTTTGGTGATTCTTTTTACTTATTTATGCACTTGGACGGGAAAGAAATGAAATGAAATAAGATTAGCTGGAAAGGAAAATTATTTGAATGTTACTTCAGCTGCGACTTTTTAAAACTTTCAAAAATTTCGTAATACAAATAAATTAGGTTTCAGACAGAATTTGGCATTTGGCACGCTCATTATGTTTTGAATGGCGCTCGCTATATCTTCACTTTGTATTTGGCTATTTAGCGAGAATACAGTAAATTGTTTCAAGAATTTGAAAATTACGCTTTTACATGTTGGAATTTCTTCATGTTTTTGAATGGATTGATTGTCGATTATTGTTTGAAAACTGTTCTGTGTGGTCGGGAAGAAAAGTGGACGGAATTGGTAATCACTGGCCGCTAGTTGTCTCTACCACCTGATTCGATGAAATTTTATCTGCCAAAATCTTTCTACTTTTTTTAACCGCTTTTTGATAGTTCATCTGAGAAGTTAGAGAATTACTGAAACGTAAATTTCCAATGCATTAAATAAATTTGATGAAAATGTTGTGCTGCAGATGAAGAATCAACAAGTCACAAGAAGTGGTGGACTGGAGTGGATATGTCATCGAAACTGCACTGTTTCCTGATCACTGCTAAGTGGACAGCTTCCCTTCAGATTACATGGTCAAGTAACACTGATTTGCTGACATTGACGCTTTTTTCTTTTAGGAGTGAGAAAAGCGCTTGCTAAATCTGATCGTGCGTTTGGGGAGAAAAAGTGAAATTTCAAATAATTTGAGATTTGTACTTGTTTGACAGGATTGGTTAAATATCATTTAAAAAACTCATAACAGCGGAAAATTCATTTCGAGAATGCATAAGCTTACAGACATGGGTAGCATTAGGGTACATCAAAAATGCCCGAATCCATGCTTTAAATGAGAGAGGGAAGGTGGCGAAGATTCCTGGTAAACAAAAGTTGACAAACGGAAAGAATACACAGATGGTGACGAAAAGCTGATTAAATATGAGTGCTAACAAATCTCAGATGTCAACAGATTGACTATATCGAAAAGAAACTGAATAAATTGGCGCATTAAAGCATTGGAGTAGACATAGAATGAACGAATTCTGTCGCAAGGGTTTCAAAGAGACAATAGGAGCATTTAAAAAGTTGAGTGTAAAAGTTTGGAACTATTTTTAGTGCAAAAAGAATTCTTTTCAACGGATGTTGTCAAGGTGAACGATTGAAAGTGAGAGAGGATGACGGGAGTAGAATGAGGGAGAATAAATGCGATCCATTGGAGAAGTAGCGTACGATTGTTTCAAGCGCTCCACAATTAATTAATTCATTTATCTATTTATCCAACAATCTTCCATGAATTCCACTGCTCTGAGGTCAATCAGGAGGGATTCACTCACTCGGTCTTCTATTCTTCGAATATTGATCTTCGGATAAAATCGCAAAAACAAAGTTTCTCTTTGTTTTTTATTCTCTATCTTCATTTTTATCAAGTTTGAATATGTACTTGAACAAAAGGGCAGAAACATTAAAAAAAACCAAAAAAAATTTGGAGAGGAAAACGTTATTAAACAACCAGTTCCTTCCCAAGGAAGCTCTTGGAGTTTTTTTTTTTTTTTAGGATTCGTACTGTTTAATTAGCATACATTGCTTTCTTCAATGCAAATCGTTCGAAATTCAAAAAGGAATATTGAACAAAAAGAAAACTAAGCAGAATGCGCTTCATATTAATTCACTCTGACATATTAAACTGCCATCGGTGCTCCACAAATATGCAATTCCAATAGGGACAATAATGGATCAAATTTTAGCTATTGCCTATTATCTGAGCCTCCACATTTATAAAGCTCTCTGAAGGGTTCGTCAGAATTCCAATTCTATCAGTGACAAGAAGAAGCAAATCTTGATAGACAATGTGCGACAAAACCTTTCTTCCTCCCAAACTTCGCTGAACCAGGAATATTTGCTGGAAGTAAAACATTATATTGAATGATCCGTATAAGTCGAACCAATCAAAGCTTTAGCTTTAGCTTTGCTACTTTGCTTCAATCGGATATATGTTTATCATAATTACTATATTTTGTATTTTTAGAACGATCAATTCATTGATCAGCTCATTTTGTTTTTCTTTTTTCCAGAAAATAACAAAGCCAAAGACTTAATGTGAATTTGCCCTCAAACAATTAATTCAAATATAGATTTTCATTAATGAAAGGAAAAAGGATCATCAACATTTGTGAACACTTCAATTTAACTTTGATGTACAATGCATTGGATGTTTCGGACATTGGAAAGTGTGTGAAAAGTAGAGTAAACGTGAAATGTGAAAAAGTAAAATGAAAATATAAAAACTGATGGAAGATCTCAGAACCTGGCCACTGAAACAAAGATACACTAGCAATCCCGATCTTTGATATTTTTCTTGTTTATTTTTTTTTCATTTCTCTTGCTTGGGAAAAGGGACGAACTATTCTTTGCAAATAGAAATTGAATTCCTAAACAAAAAATAATCGAAACTTGAATTGGAAAATTTCAAATTTTTCTACTCACTTGAGAAGTAGCTGCAAAATTAAACGATTGTTTATTCTCTTCCTTGAATTTCGCTCAATCAATTATTAAATTTAAATTTGTGTGAGAACAATATAAGCCAGTCATTTCTTCTCATCAAAAATTAATTAATTAGGATGAGATTTCTGACAGCCTCTCTGTGAAATTCCGCAGGGCATGTTTGCACAGAAATGAACCACGTTAAAACAACTATGAACAATAAGCAATACGTGATTTTCCTTCCTGAATATCCATAGCCGCTTTCTGCAAGTGGTCATTGAAAATAGAGTAGAACCCTTTTCAAACTGATTTAGTAAATGCTTCTTGCTTTGCAAGAGTAAGTCAAATTTTTAAATAAGAAATTCGGCATAACAAAAAAATATAAGTAAAAACATGATTTGCTGAGAGGGTAATAAGAATGATTTCAAAACGAATTGCTCAGAATTTTTAAATTTTGCGATGAAGTGGTTTTTTTTAAATTTAAAACAAAGTTTGTATAAAAAGCAAAATGTCAAATTTAATTTTTTTACAAAAATTATAAAAACACTTCATGCGGTCAAAATTGGAGTAGAAAAAGTGTTTCTCACTTATTCGGTTGCATGGAACATGTATATTCATAAGCACTACTGCTATAATTGATGATATTCAGAATCGCAAAGTGTCATTATATGACCTTTGACACAAAGAATTCAAGTGAAAACTATTTTAATTGAATCCATTGCATAGAAATATGTGAAACAACGGATTGTTTTCATTTCTATCATATTTCCTCACTCCACTTAATCATTCTCAAATTCAAATTTACTGAATTTGACAGAGTGAAATAAACCAAATGCTTTGAAGTGAGAAGGAAGAATTTAATTCGTTCTTTGTAAAACACGAATTGATCCAATTGAACTTGGAATAGTACTGGTGACCTGAAATTTAACTGTTTGATGTACCATTTTGAAGTTTCCTGTTTTGTTGTTTCATAAGATGTCAGAAGGTATTTGTGAGAAAACTGAGCAGACTAATCAACATCTCCCCTACAAATCCATTGCCATCGCATACTATTTAATATTTTTCTTGCAGTTAAAACTAATTCGTAAAATAGGATTTATGCAAAGGATTTTCGAAGGTAATCAATTCTTGTGATAAACAGAAAGTTCATGCAAGACTCTATCATCTTGCTTGATTCTGGAATGACTGATTTACGAAAAGGATTCAAACGGATGCGGATGACCTGTTACCAACCACTCATTGAAAATGATTTCAAAAACATGATAGGTTGATTTAAGGTTGTAAATACAAAAATTAGCGCATATTGGGTTTGAAAAGCTCAAGAAAATTTAATATCCTAGAAGACTCTGTTCCCTAAAATTTATGTTCAAGTAAGATTAAAAGTAATAAATTGATATGCAAATATCCCGCAACAGAATTTCAGCAATGAAAGAAATTGAATTTTTTAGAATTCAAAAAAAAAGCATAAAAGCAGTATTAGAAGAACCATATAAAATTGACCCCAAAGGTTTCAAATGCTTGATCCGAAACGTCATACTTAAGACAAGTAGGGAAAATGTGATTAGGAAGTGTCATTAATTATTAGCTGTCTATTCAATCACATACGCAAACTGGTAGGTAACTCCTTCAGTTATTATTTGAACATAAAATACCATGAAGAAGAAACCTAGAAATGGCACGCTGATCTTTTTTAAAAAGGATAAAACTGACAGTGGATGATGCTCAATATGCGTGAAATTGCCACAGCTGTCGTATGCTCGAGCAATTTTCATTATGAAAATATGGAAAGGTGTGTTCATCCAGGTGCAATGATTCAGCTATTATTTCAAAATCACTGCGTTTTTTCTTACTTCAAAATTAAATTTTCATAAAACATTAAAAACAGACAAAAATATTTGGAAAATTTGAGAAAAATAAGCGGAAAAAAGTAATTTAAAATGAGTAAAGAGAGCAATTAAGAATGAATAAAACATAACGATGATGTGCTTTTACTTCTAATATTAATTGCAAAATTTTGTTTGTCTGTTTTCAAAATAAAGTCTGATGTATTATTTTCGACACAGCCGTATCTGGATGCGATAATAACATTGCGATCGAAAGTTTATTATTTAATTTGATAAAATTGTAATGAAATTTTAAAGGATTGATTGTATTGTTGATTGACTGAATAAAAATTTAATGAGTATAAAATTTTGGTAAGTACCTGCGAAGCATCTTTCTTATTTTAACTATTTCATTATTCTACACGAGAAACTCATCATTACCTTCAGTTGATTTTTTATTACCGCAGTAACGAAGACGTTTGATTACATTCCAATTTAACTTCCAGCATGTCTCAATGATTCAGACACGATCTACATACCATGCAACTTGGCCTTTTACAGTTACCTCCTTTTTTATCAATAAGCAGTTGGTTTTGATTGAACGAGAATGAATATTTACGCGTGAAGATGATCAGTTAGAGGAGAGTGCAAACGAGGGCATTTCGAGGGGAAATCACTGCCATCACAACAGGAAATTTTCCATTCTGAATCATGCAATCGAAAGATAACACTTCTGCAGTCAACTCATTTACAGCATTTTTCATCGATTGTTTTATTGCGGCTATTTTGTTTCCTTCCATTCATAAGGTCAGTACCGGTGGAATGGGATCAAAGTCTTTACCAAGAAAAGTTTTCATTTCAAAGAAATGATTTAAATACCTCTCATTGCAAATAATAATCATAACAAACAACGTTATTCCAAATTTACGCTTTTTTCAAGCGATCCAAGACAGAGACCGGCTTGCAATAGTGCATAATTCTTCAACTAATTCAGCATCATTCGTTTGTTATATGTTGAATTACTCATGCAGAATTTAAGACAATAGATCAATTTCAAATATTAGTTCTTTTCGGAATATAAGTTCTGACAAGTAATTAAAAATCAGTATTGAAAACTCTTTAAAATATTCAATTATCGCGAAAAATATTTCAGGTAAAGACCAAGCTACTACTTTTAGCTTTTGAAATACACATTAATAATCAATTATGAATTTATTCAGATATCTTTTAAGGCATATCAACAAAGAAGCTCTCAGCCGCACCACTACAACTGATTTTTGATATTTGCTCAGTTTACATTGATCGATCATGCAATTCAATTCATTTACTGCACATCACCTGTACACATCCTCACTGAAACCTTGGTAAATACCATCGCCATTATATTTCACTCCACTTTCGTCTATAAACTATAATTTGCGATCGCAGCAGTAATTCAGATGGCCCTTCTCTCCAGTTTGTTGTACTTCACCAGATTGTTATCCAAGATAATGCGAGATAGTTTCAATCACCACAAAAGGTTTCATAAAAGTTCATAAATTCCAAATTCCCTTTCCCATGAATCAACATCAGTTTAGTGTTGAAGATTTCATAAAAAAATTTAGGCTGCTTATTTTCGCCTTTTATCATAATTTTTGATCAACCAGAATGAAAAATTTAAGCCGAACGTCTGTGCAAGCATTCTTTTAATTATATATTTTTTATGGTATCAATTATCACCTCCTCGATTCCAATATTTACTTCTTGATCAGTGATTTTACACTTTATTATATTAATACCTTCCAAATTTTTTGCTAGCTCAGTAAGTTAAATCTCAGCGGTGCAAGGCCCGAACTGCAATTAAACCCCTATCTATGCAATTTTGTATGCAGCAGATTTCACGATAATTACGAATTCGATTGACGTTGCTAAGTAAAACGAAATTCTGACGTGAAGAACTTCGTGCTAAAGGACGAATTTTTTTCACTTCATTTCTGCCTGGCACCCCCCTTGTTGTCTTTTCTCCATGCTTTCTAAATATTGAACCAGTCACTTTTTCCCAGAAAACGAAATTGCTCACTATCATCAAATTATTCGAATATATTACTCACTTCCTTGTTTGTGTCCTTTTCTTCTAGACGTGAAGATTTCAAAGCCTCTCTTTATTTTGAAAAACATGAGCAAATGAAAGAAAAATAAATGGGTGAAAAACATTCACACTTACAAATCCACAACATAATACATCCGTTCTCTTGATAGTCGCTCTAGTGTCAGTAACCAAATAATTTCAACAGCAATGAAATTCTGAAAAGTACAGTTGTTCATAAATCTGTGAGAAGCGATCAAAAAAAATTTCGAAGCAAAAGAACGGTAACACTACCACGATAGATAATTTTGAAACTGCTGAAATGTCTAGAAGACATAATCAAACTGATAAAGATAATTTTCAAAACTTTAGCCAAATCAAAACAAAAAACAAGCTCTTAGCTAAGGTCACCATAAATATTTTTGCATTCCCACATAACAAAATTACATGGCATATGTGACAGATCAAAAATCGTCAGATCCCTTCCATGATTACAATGTTGGCTTCTACGTTTTCTAAAACGAATTTTGCTCAACCCAAGAAAAAAAATTCAAACTTTACCCTTGTTATCCACCAACTTGACAATCATTACACCATCAGCTCGTTTACGAACAAATTTCAGCTTGAAAAACGATTTTTCGCACGAAACCGCATTCACGAAACGCTCTGCATCATTGTCGGAGCAAATATTGGCACCTTGACCCATATTTTCTACATCTAGCAACATACAGGGTATTCCCACCGCTGGATGCATCCTTGTTATTCCAGGCTGGAATATAAAAAAGATTTCGAAAATGATACCAAAGTCAGCTAAGGTTAGCTTCAAATGTGTACTCTCGAACAATGAACTGTATCAAACTGTTTATGTTTTCAATGAAGCCGAATTTGGAGAAAAAGTGCGAAAAAGAACTGCTAAAGCTTAGAGCAGATATCTCATATCGATTACTTTTTTTTAATGATGACCACATTTATACTAACCAGCTCATTTATAGAATGAAGATCGTTATAAGTAACTCTTTCATAATTACCGTAATCAATGTAATGCACTTCTACATCTGTATCATATATAGCTGTAATCACTGCACGAAACATAGCTTGAAATGCTTGGCAGTTTGAAACGCATAGAGTGCCAATTTTCTGGAACAGTCGAAAAATATATGCAAAGACGTTGGTTAGAATGATTTGTTAAATAGAAGTGTTCAAAAGTTGGTAAGTTATTCCACTTTTTTTAACGTTTACTATGCTGCCCATTGTCGATCAGAAATTGGATCCTTATTAAAAACACACGGTCAGAGAAACGGTTCATACCATTTCAGCATGGATCATGGTAACTGACAGTATAAAAAATTACGAACGATATCTTCCTTCGGTAACGGTTTAACGGCCACCAGGCAATCCAAATACTGATCAATTATATCCAGTAATCTATCGTCTTGAATTTGCACAAAGAACAGTGGCCAATTTTGATTCAACAAATCATTATCACTTCTTTTGACAGTGTATACTGTCTCTTCTACGACTTCTATGTTCGGAATATAGGACTGAAAAAATAGAAACACTTGATTCATCACTTTTATAAGTAATTTGCTGAGCGAAAAGTGCGGTAAAGCAAAGAGAGTAACTTTAGACTATTCCATGAATATGAACCGTTAAACTTTTTTCTTTTTTCTAAGAGTTTCTACTAAAACTCCATGCTATGCACAATTAAAAAAGCATCATGTCGACGTCTGTAATCTTGAATTTATCTTCATGTGAAGTCTGTAATCTTGAATTTATCTTCACTGAATCTCTGGTTAGTTTCACAATACAATTCACTTTCTTTTTTTGTGACTACTACAAGTTTCGAAGCCCAGACTTCTAGATATTTTTTCAGAAACTAAAGTCTAGCTAGAAGAGTCTTCACAGAAGGATCTGGAAACAAACAGCTTGTAGCTACTAATAACTCAAACCATAATAATGGCAGAAAATGCACTGGTAGAGTCCGAGTGTTAATGATAGCAAGAATCATAATGAATATGACAATAGTGGCCAGTAATGACAAACTAATAAAAACATTTAAATTTCATCAGAATTCAACCTAGTATTCATATAGCAATGCTCGGACATTTATATTCTTTCATAGAATATCTGTATAAACTAATGAGAATAAAGCAAAAATAAGAAAAAGCTCCACCGAAAAAACAATAATGAAAAAAATTATCTTATATTTTACGGCTTCAGTTGAACGAGAACTGTTGAACATGTTTGCTGACAAATCACCCACCTCACGACTAACTATGCTTTGATTATCTCGGTCCTGAAATCAATACTATAGTCGCAGCTAATTACAACCTTGCATAAATCTAGCAATGATTATATCTGCCATCAACTTGGTAACCCGGCTTGGCACACAATTATGCGTTAGAATTCTGAAAATGCTTTTAAGATGCTAGCTGCTAAGCAATAAATTATTCACTAAATGAAAATTTTAGGGAATTTCACGGTTTTTGAATAATTAGAGTCTGTTCTATTTTCCTGACAAAGAGAAATGAAAATGATTCAAAAACTGTGGTCGACTACAGCAATACTTTGATTACATAAATTGCAAAATCATTAAAATTGACCAAATTTTACAATACACATGATTACTAAGTTCATTTAGGATCATGATTTTAAATTACCTCGCTCTTAGCAACTTCCAAAACATCACAAACTGAAGCATCCCTAAAATTAGAGACGGCTGGTGCGTGTTGCTGTTTTATTTCTTCCAGTAAGCAACCATTTCTATCGCGTGACCGATGCACATATATTGCTTTCTAAAAAAAGGTAAGAGTTTCGATACATTCACTAGTATTTTCAAAAAAAAAAAACTTATAACCTCAAAGCTAAACGACTTCAGTTTTATTATTACTGGCTACGAGCAGAATTCAAATTTAACCATGTCTCACCATTCTACAAGGTCATAATTAAATCATTTTTGATATTTCTTTGGATCAGTTTTCTGAATATTGTGACAAGTTAGGGTCAATTTTTACGCCTGAAATAATCTGAGCAAAATCTTCTGTACTTCACGACGCAGAACAGGCTCTGCTGAAAAATAATCACGATTATCGACATTCAATCGATCACTGCTTTCGACATTTCGTTCAGCATGTTGAGCGGCATATTTCACACCTAAGAAGAAGGATACTATTCACTTTTCCATATTTTAAAAAAAACTAAACCTTCACGAATTCTAAATTCGAACGAATATTGCTTGATCAACATTACGCAAACTATGATTAATTTCACCGTACTTTCCACACTATTCCGTAAAATATGCTGACCTTATAAGAAACCCATCGTAAATTTCTAGTACATTCCTTGCATTGCCAGAAATTCTTAAAAAACAGTTCCAACTTTCTTCACTTCAGGTGGGAAAGAAATGAAGATGGCCGCAGTAAACACTTTTGTGATATATGAATCTTTCAGCTTTCAACTCTTCATCAAATCCTTTACATAAAGTTGAATAGTTGATAATTTAAAAAAATCTAGTTCTATGAATATGAGAAGTAGAAAAACAAATGAACTATTTTCAAACTCATGTTTTCGCTTTTTTGATGCCTGATTTTGCACTCCAACTGAAGCTACTAACCCAGGCCAACTAAAACACTCGTTCAGAAAAGAATCGGTAGTTCACCACATTGCGTTTTACGCGCAAGGGCGCGTTTTGATTTGTATTCTACGAAATATTAAAGTGTTAGCAAATACTTATAATTATTCATACATAGTGACACCTACAAAAATAAGCAGTTATGCTTTTGCCATGGTTAGCAAAAACTCCTAAGCAGGAATAATTTGCTGATAATCAACAGAAAGAATCCCAAAAAGAGAAGACAATGCTTATCAATCCTTTTAAATGTTTTGGAGGAGTTCCTAATCAGATAGAAAAAAATTGGGACAAAAAGTCCTGAAGGGAAAATCATGAGAGGAAGAGAGAGAGGAGGAGATGGAGGGGGAAATAAGATCACTGGGTTGCGACCAATATTGAAAAGATATCAAGCTAACACATTAAACATTAAATATTCTTATATTCCAGTTCTTCTTCCATCATGTTATGTTTTCCCAAATACTGAAAATCTAGGATTTAATCTATCTTTAGCTCAATACTGCTGGAAAAACAATGCACAGATACCTCTTTGTTGACAGTTGTTGCTAGAATCTCCATCAACCACTGCTGATATTTCATTATCACTGGGTCGAAATTGACAAATTCCTACGCTGCGCTGGAATGAAGAAACAAAAGCAAAGATTGATAAAACAAACAAAAAAATTAAAAAAGCGCCATGACAAAAAAAAAAACAAATAACTCAGAACCGAGGCTAAAGTTGAGGTTGGTGATAACGGTTGCATGTTTCCAGGAACTGTCATCAGTGGACTATACGTTTCAAAAAAACCACCGACACTGGGTCGAAGTGAGCATGAATTCATCATCTGTGTCGCAGTAAGAGCATTTATATTCAACTCTTTACTTTGATTTGTATATCTGAAAAAAAATAAAATGGTTTTTTTTTGCTGAAGTTTGTTTCTCGAGTTTTAATTTCTAAAGCTTCCAATACGCATTGCTGATTCAAACACCATTGTTGAACAAAAATTACTTCAATATATAATATCAACTCAACCAAAAAACACTGCATCCATCTTTCTGTTTTTAACCGTAGTTTCACGTAGAATTATTGGTGTTAAATGACAAAAGAAGCTGGCTAAATAATATTAAAAACAATTTATACTGCTGATAATCGTCCAACAAATAGACTAACACTGGAGGCGATTGCTGAACTCCCACTGGATCAAACGACAAGTCATTTAGTGAAATAACAGATAATGACGGATTTACTGCCACAGCCTGAGCCCAAGCCTGATATGCAGAAAGTGTAGAGCATGGATTCCAACAACTCAATTTGGGAATCAGCCCACTTTGAGTATGTCCTGATCCAGACGTCAGATTTGGAAATGAACTGCAGGTGCCCTGTGAAACGCATAGAAGTGTTTTAGAACGAAAAATTTTAGAAAGCATATTAGTTATCTTTGAATATCGGCATCCATCCAGAAACGGCACTGATAAATGAAACAAACTATAAAACATGGAAACTTACAGCTATCGTAGGTGTAATTGATATCAAGTCCAGTCTTTTTAAAATGGTAGCAAATTGCAGTTGCAAAGTTTGCAACGTCCAGTCTTGTTCAAATTCCGCTCTGAAACTGCTATCATTTGTCAATATTTAGTCTTAAAAACCCATACTAATACCTACTCAGATAATATCGGGGTTCACTGTTTTCAATAAATGATGCTCTAAGAGATAAGACAGAGACCATATTTCTTTGATGATGGAAGATGCATTATTCTTGTTTAATAAAAATTTACGAGACGAAGCATTTGCTGCTTGTTCAATCACTGAAGCCTAACTCATTTATCTACAAACAAAATGAATTTGTTGACAGTTCTGTTAGTGTTTTGTAGTTTTCAGTAATCGATCTGATAAAACTACAATGTGTTTAAAATTATACCACAAAATTCTAATAGAGACACATTTATTTAGTTGTAATTGAATGCGGTTATAAGACATTATAAACTTCATTATCCTTGACTAATACGATGCAGTAGAAGCGTGTGAACTATAAAACAGTGTTAATTACGATTTTGAAAAGATACAGAATTTGATTACTTTTTCCTTTCAAATAACTGCCTTTCAACTTCTAATCGCTCGTTTTTTTCGCGCATTTTTTTCTCTGAAATTTGTATCAGTTGCTCAGTGGACGAAAAGGCCACATTGCTACCCTCATCTTTCAGGTTATCACAGCGACTATCTTCCGTATTTCCAATAGTACAAGTCTTCCGCATTACTGAAGGTTGTATTATTTGCAAAACCTTTCCCCAATAAATGCCATCATCATCAATTGTTGTTATGCATAGAATGTACTCCTTGTCGACTTCCAGCTTAAATGATCCCGAAAATGTTGGATATACTACATTTTTAACAAATGTATCTATCATTTGAAATAACTACGAAAAATAACATTTCGTATGTTTCGATTTCGTTGATTCCTGATACCAAATTTGAATGCTGCTACTGGCATTTTCAGAACATCTGATGGCTGAAATATATGTTTAATCGAAATATCAAGATGCTAAATATGCAAACTAATTATCTACACATAATAAACATGAAAATAAATGCAGAACTAACGATATGATACTGGCACGCTTAAAGTTATCTTTTTATAGCATCTTCCATAACTCAATTTTTAAGAAATCTCAGAACGAAAATTTAAAAAAGCATTATTATATATGAACAAAAACTACCAACCTGCCCACAAAGGTCGTATATTGCAAATGAATCACAAACCACGTGTTGCCCATAATCGACAAGGAAAGCAGAACAAGTCCCATCTTCCGCATTGAACTGACTAACCAAAGCTCTTAAAAGTCGTAACGCATTTTTCATTTTTCATTCGAAATTACTATTAGAGCAAATAGTACAATGATAATTATCTGGAGAAGCAAAGATATTTATAAACGGAAGGAAAACTGGCAGTGTTTCTCAAAAACTTAATTTCTTAATTAAATTTCAAATTATAATATTGCTCGAGGGCAAAGGTTTTCAACAATTATATACAAAATATGTACTCTTCGGCTTCAAAATCTTGGAGACGACTTTTTATTATCATTGGATGTCGGCTTCGGATGACAGTACAGTTCTATATTTAACTAAATCCAGTAATGTTACCATTTGAGCAATAAAATCGGAACTGCAACTGTGCCCAATAAAAAAATGCGTAAAAGCGAAAAGGAAATCATTAACCTGTATAGACGACAGCGACTTTTTCTGGGTAAATTAAATGGTCGCGCGACGCGAGCTATACAAGGTACCCCAGAATCACCAGCAATATACATAGATGGCGACAAGCGTTTTATTGGACGTGTCATATACTGAAATAAATGCAGACAAATAATATGATGGTTATCATTATAAAAATAATAGGCATTCTTCAATTTACATCTTGATGTAGTGCAAAAAAATTGGATGAATCAAAGTTTAAAAGTAATTAAAAAAATAAATGGAACCAAAAGTGGAATTCGAAACATCAGATTATTAAATATAAAATAAAAAGAAATTAGGAAAAAATGGCACTTCCAGGGATGAAGACTCATTTTCACAACACTCCGGTTATTCCTCAACAACATTAGCTTACAATTATCTCGGAATTTTAACAAAGATACATGAAAGTTTGTTTACAGATCGTACGAACATGTTCACGTTAGAAATCTTCCAGCAGATTGATTAACTTTCATTTACTGATCTAGAAATCTCGAAAAATATGACGAATGTTTGACCCAGATGAAAATGCTGCAAACAAAAAGGAATTCAACCTGATACAAAGCAGCCAGCTGTTCAGTGTCTCGCATCAGATAGAAATTATCAGCCAGTTTCTCTGTTACACGTGCAGTAAATTTACGTTCTAATGAAACCTTGAAGGGAACGAACGTAAAACTCATTTCTTTATTGGTTTCTTTCACGACAACTGGCAAGGAGACACTTTTCAGAGCCATCTGTAAAGAGTGAATACATTATCGATTTTGACGATCTGGTGCTCGGAAGGTACGCGAACTAACGGCAAGCGACTGTAAGCAATTGAGGTCACACAGGTTGTGGAATCACATAAAATAAGCTATCATCCACTGTAATTCCATGCCAAAAAACTGGGCTGATTCGGTTCAGTTTTTAGCAATTTCAAAATGCTGAACATTCCATAAATTAGGCAATTTTTAATATAAAATTTCATTGATCAAGAAACCAACTGAGAAATTTCCTCAGAAATTAGAGTAAGAAAACTGTGGAAAGTATAATAGAGAGCAAAGATTTCTTCTGGTTGTATTAAAGGAAGCGAAAAGAACGGAAAATAACCGGCTGCTACCTTCCAATAAAAACAATTTGAACCGGCCGTTACGGAAGAACCCTAACTGAAAAATGAAGGCTCCCGGATGACGCGGCTTACAGCATTCTGTTAAAAAACAATACGCAAAAATTGTGTCTATCATAAAGGGAAAGAGGCGACGCACTTTGCAGATGATTACGTCAATTACGTATGCAGAAACTGGTCTGGATAAGTTATTAATGCCATATGAAGTCAACAATCACATGCTGAAGTCTTGGGTGATAAATGCAGCAGAAATATTCAGAAATTTTGTTTTTTAAATTTTATGAAATTTAATCTGAATTCAATTTTTTGAATTTTATTTTCCAAGTGTTTCGCTATTTCACTAATAAAGCAAAGTTAATTTTTCTTTTTTTGAATGCTTCACCAATGGACCGCGATGTAAATGAAAATTACAATGTATTGTTATGCTGACGGATTCTCGACACTCAAAAAACTGCATAACGGAAGTTTTTTTCTTTCGACTTGGTGTAAAGTTTAAGAAACTGTACTGATTTTCTCGAATACTAATTGATTTAATAAAGATGAAGGATGAAACAATCTAGAATGGATAATCTCTCGTGCTTTGTTTCGTTTTCAACTTAAGAAATTGCATTATCGTTCAGATTTGCGATATCTGACGATATTCCCTTTCACGAGTCCACTGGATCAATTTCAATAAAATTAAAATGTCATACTTCTCTAAAATATCGATCAATAAATGAACTCACGAAGAATCTCCATTTTTTCTCAGCCCTGCCGTATTTTCCGTTATAATCCAGAAAGCAGTACGATGTCACCAGTTATCTGAAACCGAAGTGAAGTGTACGCTCTTTGAGAAAGAGTAGATTTCAGTGAGATTGCGGAGTCCAGAAATGAAAAAGTTAAATTCAGATGTGAATTTCACGACACTAGAACTTGAATTCGATTCCCAAGATTGTGAGTGCAGTAGATTAATGAAATTTGAAATTGATTACATGAAAGACGGACCAATTGGTTCTGATAAAAATAATGTAGAATTGATCGTATTAAAAACCCAAATAAATTTGTTTTTCAAAAACCATCAATGAAAAAAGCAATAAACATGCGTTGAAAAACACTTGATAGTCAGATGCTTCAAAGAAGCCAGCTATTCAAACAACTCGGATGACATGTCTTTCGAAGGAATCCACACTTCATCTCTTTATCTTTGGTATCCGTTTATCTCTCATATCGGAAAACATCGAAATTTTTGCAAGAAACTATCATAATTTTCAAATATTAAATTTTAATTTGCATCGGTTGATAATATCAATCAGCCAATCCATGAATCCCCATATCCTGGATAGAAGGACTCATGACCCCCGTAAG
>JABVXS010000818.1:0-22803 GCA_013365335.1 Madathamugadia hiepei | reverse complement strand
ATTGTCGTAAACACCCCGGTCGATTCGACAACATATTCTGCACCGTCTACACCCCATGGAATCTCAGCAGGATCTTTGCTAAAAAATTTTCAATCATAGGGAAGAAAACGTATGAGAAATTCAAAGCAAATAAGTAGAAGAAGTGATGGAACCTGTTGTGAACCATGATTCGATGTGTGTTTTTGCCATCCGATGAGACGACTAATTTGCCGCCTTCAGCAGCTACCGTACCTTTGAAGCGGCCATGGGTTGAATCATACTTAAACATGTATACCTGAAATGGAAGCATTTCATAATTGATTCATTTCTTTTCATTCAGTCATTACAAACAAATTGCGTAAGTCATTACTGTTTATTGTGCAACCGCTATTGTCACTTTATGCTTACATGTCAATAAGTTACGTTACACTTGTATCACGCACGTATAGAACTCAAAAACTCTTTTAAATGTATGCATGAGTTTGAATGAGTAGGTGTGAAACGTCCCAAGTGATATATATGTAAAGCCTTAATAAAAAAAATGAGGAAATGGACTGATTTTAGTTAAGAAACGAGCCATATAGTCGATGCTAATGAAGGGATCATTGACTGCGACCACATTTACAGTATCTCTTTCAACTGCCGCTCGTAGCACAAGTCGACCGATACGGCCAAACCTATAAGTTACAATATTTTTTTTTAATAAAAATTCTATTAAAATTTTTTAAAAAAATTCAAATTAAGAAATAATGATAGAGCTAAACAAATTTCTTCGAAGGCAAAAAGAGGACCGTGGAAATAAAAAGATAAAATTACCCATTTATTCCAACCATTGGCTTACTCATTTCATCGGCAATTCGAATAATGTCGGGGTCACCTTTATCAAAGCATCACGGTATCATTCTGTATAGCTTCTTTCCCTACCTACCGTAATCAACCCAATCCCCCGTTTGGTAATTTGAAATCTTATCAACTCGAAGTGGGATGTTTGAAGTTTTCATTTTTCTGATAAGTTAGTTCCATCATAAGACGATGAGAAATATCATTCCAGCAAAAACATTTAGTGAGATTAAATAATCGCCAACTAAACACTAAACTCATTCATAAAAACTTCTAGGAAATCGATAAAATTAACTTTTTAAAATCCTCAATTACTATCATCACAAAACTCTTCAGACAGCAAAAGAATGAAATATGCTCATTTTGATTAAAATGTTTCGTACAATTACTTGCTGAAGAGATTTACACATCATCACAATGCAGTGAGGAATTTCAAAAATTGTTAAAATTAATTAAAAAATAATTTTCCGACTTTAACAATGACACTCCAAAGCAGAAGTAATAAAGGAACCACAGGTGAAAGAATGAACTGACGAAGAATTGATCCTTCAGAATTCCCCAGTCCTGATATCTTACCGAGAGTAGGCTGACAGCAGGCGAACTGATTTACCCTCCCTCGATGAACCGCTAGAATGGATATGACGCACGGGAAAACGATATTTTATACCAAATACTTGCGACGAAAATTTCATATGCAAATTTTTTAATAGTTTCAGAGATTTGCAGATACACATAGAAGGGTTTAATCCTCAGATATGTTATCACCGACGACAGACCTTTGCGACGGGTCAGTCAGGCAAAGATAGTCGCAAGAAGAATGAGACGCAAAAGTTTCAAATACCTTGCCTCAACAATCTTCGACAATGACCGTATGAAAGAAGAATTCTACACCACCTGGATGAAATGGACAAGAAATCGCTTGATCGCCTCAAGTCCAAAACCCAATAACAAGGGAAATGGAACGCAACAACAACTTGCATCTGTGGAGCCGGACGTATGAAGACAATGCTCCACAGAAAGCGGACCCTGCAACCAAGCGGAAAAAACGCTAAACGAAAAAAAGAGTTGCATTTGTCTAGCATGAAACATTCAAATTAATATCACCGGAAATATGCTTTTTTTTGTATGTTGGACTTTTGTGGTATGCTTCTTTTCTTTAAAGTACTTCTGGGATTTTGGGATGTTTTTTTTCTTGTTGGATTGGAAAATGAGGAGAGCATTCTGGGAAATTTAAGCCGGCATTTTCCACTAGATGAAGCTAATGTACTGAAAAGACTACAATTGGTAGCCTGATGTACTCAATTACATATTCCTGTTCCTTTTCATCGGAATTATTGATTGCTACGCAATTTCACTTTATCATTTCATCTTCAAAATTTAAGACTCCCAAAACTGTTCTCAATTCTTCACGCTTCTTTTTTTGCTGCTATAACATCTTTTAATTCACGACAATAATTATTGCAAACTTCAGTGAAAAAAAAATCTCCAGGGGGAAATTGTCAGCAAAATATGCAAGAGTTCAAGATATTGATAGGTTAATTTTTTTAGAAAAAAGAGAATATTAAATACGGAAATAAATGAATGCGATATACAATGAAATGAAAACTAATTCAAGATGTTATGATATTCGGGAAAGAGTCATTCACAACTATTATGGATGAATATTGTGGCATATCCATAACCTCATACTTCAGATCTTTTTTCTCTCTCGCTTACCACCTCTCGAGTTATGAAACAATTGGCGCAACTCTCTCCGCACATCAACACTCATTTTTTCCATAATTTCAGCTCGTTCAGCTTTCAAACGTTCCAATTTCTCGTAAATTTCCTTAGCTGCTGGTGAAAGTTCGTTCAACTGGAACACCACCAATGCTAGCTATATAATCAATAACAACATACTTTTGCAAACGCATACCTTTTATTAATTTAAATTAAAATTTTTTATTCTAAACATGACTGCATTTTTTCCTAGAATTTGCTGCTAAAATAATTAATACTGTCAACATTAATTGAAAAAAATTAGCTCGCACCAGTTGCAATGTTTTAAAACTGATTTAAAAGTAACACAGATTTTTAGAGACCAGTGTTGAAACATTTACCCTTTCTTCAAATTCTTTCTTTCCACGTTCATGCTCAGTCAAATATCGTTGAAATCCGGCAAACTGTTGCTTACTTAAAATCTTCTCCGCTAATTCACTGCAAATTTTTAATAGATTTAAGTATAAAATGCATAAAATTTGATCCTTTAATTTAGCCTTTCTGACAACCTTAGTGGATCACGCAATTAATTGTTTTCATTAGAAGAGAAGAAAGATTTTAACTTGATTACTTTCTGCAACCAAATTCAATGATATTTTTTCAAACTTACATAGTCAAACAGTTACAGAGAATATCAAAACCTATCCTTTTCTCGTCCCTAAATTTTGTAGAAAGATGCAAGTTTGTAATAACAGAACCTTAATTTTTGCTTCTTCTCATCATGACTGAGCGACCTATTATGCATGATATCCCGAAATATTTTCTTCACACTAACGGAAGCACTTTTGAGAAATGACGGTGGTGAACCGAATATCACTGCTCGTAAATCGCTTGGTAGATTATCTATCTGAAATCCAGAATAATACGCTCAATGAAAAGTTTTTTTTTAACTGTAGAATTCTGTGCAAGATTTTTCCACGTGGTAGAATGCGATATCTCCTTCCATCCTATCAATATTAATTCCTCTGAATTTATGGTAGATAACACGGATCACGTGTCGTTACTTTCATAAGAGACGGTTCCCAGGAAACGATGTAAAATTTTTGGAAACGATACTAAAACCAACAATCTCTTGCGTTTTCTCTCTCCGATCAGTGCAGTCCTGTCCTGATTTGTAATCTCTCCACACCGCTAAAATATCCATCTTTACATCAATCGGTAAATCATCAAGAAAAGGTGGTAAACCACAACGGTGAGACGACTTCTAAAAAGGATTCTAAGTTAATCGCATAAAGAGGAAATGTAAATGTGTTGAATGTTCATTTATAATAGACTATATTTGTTTAGATAATTTAAATAATAACATCTTCCAGTACCATTCATAACTAGCACCTACTCAATCAAATGCCATATTCTAATGAAACACAGTGCAAGGAAATAAATGAATTACTGCTGCTTCGATGAAGAACAATGACGATGATGATGCAAGTAAGATGATCAATATTGGCATTAAATATGAGTTCCGCTTCATCCTGAAAAACTTCATCCACTATACTCCGTCATAAAACTTAAGTAAACGCATACTTATAATTTTCTTCAAATAAGGGGAAGAAAAACTTCAAGAACATATGAGAACTATTCGGAAATAACGGATTTAAAAAGCTGGTCAAATTTGGATACAAAAAGCACAAAACGGTTGCAACCAATCGGTGGCTTAGCTTTGCTTCCATCTCTTTGAGCAATCCCTTTGCCTGTACCCTCGTGACATTATGAGCTACGCCCACAGTGGCGTATGCCTTTGACAGGATCTCCCATGCTAGACAGGGTCCCTGCTCACGAACGGGATAGCCTTTTTTTCTTTAGACAGTCACCCCAGCAGGTGTGGCAACTCTTACTCCAAACCAGGACAGACGGAGCTAGGTTGTCCATGGGAGGCCAAACCAAACCTCTAGCCAGGGCCTACATCCTGATGATTTCAAACTTGTTAGGCCCTGGCAGATGAATATCTGCAGCACAAAGTGGGGCTTTTTCTGCTTCGCATCTCGAAAAATTCATTGAGCTCACTCAAGGATTTACCAAAGCTAAAAAAGTTGCGCAGCTACAGATGAGGAACTAAACGACAGGTGAAAATCGTAATGAAACCCCATCCTTGAATAAGGTTAGTTCAGGACCGTAGTCAATAGAGATTGACCCAAAGATGGCAGTCTTGTTCGGCGAAATCCTGGATGACCAACCAGCCTCATTAAAAAAAGAGTACTGCTGGCTTTATTTGGAGAAGGGCCTAGAAAAATGGCCAAACCAAAGCTCATCATCACTCTTCATTAGGCCGGCTAGTCAATAGAAATCTTGTCCTCACATCCCAAAGGTTAATTATGAGCGCTTAATTAGCTTGCCAATTTCATTCCACAATAAGCAACGTATCGTTCACCATAATGCATACGCATAGGTATCTGACCTACACATACCCACTCTTTTCCTGCAAGTATTTAAGATGACCCTAGAGAAAAGAAAGTTTTGCACCGACCGGTGTCGCTTTACTAAACAAGTTGCTGCAGACGATGAAATCATAATCCTCGACGACTTCAACGCTCCTCCTGAGAGAACCTGAGAAGCATAACGTGGGGAACTGTGATGGTAAAGACCGTCTCCTGATGATATTTTATGCAGAACAAAGACTACCATTACGAACACTGTTCTTTACCAAAGAGTTTGATGGCATCTCACCTATTACACCCTAGTCGTGATACTTGCCATACATGCATAATGTTCTTTTTTCAAGAATACATACGAGTCCTGTCAAGAATCCCTTGGGTTCTCTGAAAGGAAAATAAAAAATTGCTAATGCAAATAAAGATGTGCTCAGTTCGCAAAGGGAACTTGTCATTTTGAATTCTGCAAATTTCGATAAGAACTTCATGACATCCGAAATGAATGGTGGCTGAATTCAACAGCAAAGTCTCAATTATCTACAAAATTCAGTGATTACAAACGATTCTGTGAAATTTTGTAAAGAGCGTCCAAACTCTCTTCAGCGTCAACCACCTAGTCAGAAGCTCAACAAAAAACTCCTACATTGAAGGAACTCTTAAGGTTAGAAAGCGGAAAAAGACGGGCAAGGAAGTAGTCGACGGTCTTCCGTGTGAGATGTGAAAGCATAGTGGTCATGCTCCATGTCAAATTCCATGAGTTTGTCGTAAATAGTTGAGAGCAATGCTAAATCAGCCTTTATAAGAAGTCCAGTGCAAAACCTACCCGGTACTACTCTGCCAATGTAGCTTCAGAGCTCATAGAAGTACCTCTTCCTGCAACGTATTTCTTCTCAGACAACTATAATAAATAAGCAGAGAACAAAACGGAACAATCCAGGTAACATCCACAACCCTCAGAAAAGCTCTTCAGACTGTAAGCAGATGGCTTATGGCAGATCCTGGAACAGCAGTATCACTGCTGAAATTTCTCAGTGATCATCACCCTATTAGGGGAATCGACGAGGCCAAGGTCAAATATGGATGGACTTCGTTACAGCAACACAATTCACCGTTTTCTTCAGAAGAATGCTAGAAGGTAGTCACCACACACCTCGTCTGTATCCTATACCGTGTGTTTTCAATCTAAAGCACATAGAACTTCAGATCACCTTGTACACGAGTTACTACATGCACCCAAGACCTGCTACCCCCTTCACACATTCATCTGTCTTCACGATCGATAACAAAATGGTAAAGGCATACAGGGCTTCTGGTAAACTCCACGAAAGGGTTTATCACAACGAACATCCCAATATCAGGATCAAAGTGATTGTATACAGAGCCATTACTGCCTACATTTTCGCATGTTTTATTTGATTTGAATGGATTAAAATAAAATTTAACATAATGAAAAAAAAACAGTCTGTATTTTCAAAATTATCAATCACCGTATTGCCTATCACATTACTCAGCTTTTCTGAAATGGAATTAATTGAAATTCACAAATTACATGCAGACATTGAACGCGTTAAACCAGCAATGACATTAATATTAAATTGAATTAAAAAACATTTAAAATCCTGAATCGAAGTGTTGAATGTGGAAATTTTTTTTCTTTGAGATATTTTCCTCTCCAACCAGAATTTTAAAAATAAATAATTGTGAAACGCAGAGACTGATGAAAGGAACTGAAAAATACATGTTAGAGGACATAAGCATACGACATTATCTTTCAGAGAAACCACACAAGCGCATCGTATCACATCCGTTAATTTCAAAAGAGCTGGTAGAGCTACTGGAGACAATAAATTTATGACATTTTTGTCTATGCACCAATAGACCGATCAGTTCCACCAGTGACAACTCAGCTGTCACATTCCTCTACCTTTTCTGAAAAACCGGAATCGCATGTCAATTACAGCAAACATCGGAGAGAAAACATGAACAAAGCGCACTCACAAGTTTAAAAAGAATAAAATATGCAACATCACATGGTTAATCTGATTGAAATCCAAAAATATTTCAAATAAACATAGACAACCACAAACCAATACTTAAAATATGCAACATCACATGGTTAATCTGATTGAAATCCAAAAATATTTCAAATAAACATAGACAACTACAAACCAATACTCAAGTAAATACAATTTTAAATCAAAGCATTGCAGAGAGTTTTTTATTAGTATATTGCGTATACTATCAACACTAATTAGGGCTGAACAGAAAAGAAGTGATGGTTATGCAATTCAAAATCATTTCCCTCTAGCTTTCTTCAATTTTCTCTCAAGAAACATCCGAGAATTTTCAGAATTATCTTCCTTGGAGCATCTTTCTGCTGGATGACAACGATCGCACAAGGGGCAGTGCTTATAAGTGATTTTGACGCATCGATCACATTTACTGCAGTGCTTGCAAGTGCTTGCCTAAAGGTAAAAAAAGAAAATAACAGCCATGGAAGACGAATTCAAAATGCATCAGCTTTCTGTAAACAGTATGTCATCAGAGAAAAATTAATTAACATATTTGATTATACAGCAGAAAACTTGAATCTAATAGGAAAAATGAGTTACTTCGGAAGAGCAGGTTCCGCAAAAGTTGCAGTGAAGGTTAGTTTCTGCTACAAATTTCGCACATTCATCACAAAACCTGAAACACTAACAGAAATCTTGTTGAAGTGTTTAATTACAAAATTAAAAGTATTTTTCTTCATTTTATCAAAAAAAAATATTATTTTGATGCGTAAATAAGGAAAAAAACTTTTAAAAGCAAATAAAAACAAAAAAAAATCGTGAAATCACAAACAAAAAGAGACCTATAACCAGGAATTTTTGACAAATCGAATTCATTTAGTGAGAAATCAGTAAATATACGAACTATGGATTTTTCTGGTCGCTTATATTTCGGATGATTTGTATAGCAAATCTGAAAACACCGAGTTTTTTTAAAGCCAAAATATCACTCCAAATAATTGATAGTCTTATCACTGGGGATATGAAAAAAACTTTGCAGGTTAAGAAGGACTAAATTATGAGATATGATACAATATTTTCAATTAAATTAACAATCATTAAAAGATGCTAGATGCTTTAAAAAGATTGTCGTCTTAATATATCTGAAGAATCTTGTGAAAAGATAACTCAAATGTAGATATTTAAATTATTCAGGTCCTGATTCGATGAAGCTTTATTTTCTTTTTACAGACACAATTTGAGATCTGCAAATACAGTCAGATGCCAATTTGATTCACAAGACTGTAAAGGATAACTAACTCTGTAGTCCAACATATGGAAATCACTGCAGTTTAGAAAGCGCTTTCCAGTGAAAATAGGAAGAACGATAATCTTTTTGCACCAGCTATCACTGCAACATAAAAAGTAAAGAAATTCAGAATGAAAGATGTAGACCTGCTCATTTGTTCATTGCATTTTGAAGCTTACTTCAATTTGCCAATGTTCGAGGTAAAGAACTGCTCCCGAAGTTTCTTCACTGAATTCATCAAGGCTTCTACGAAAATACCGAAAGGAGGATCGCATACCATTACCAAACGACGAACTGATCCAAAGAACGTAATTAGTTTTCTAGCACTAATTGGGTCATAAAAATGATTTGTAAGCATGCTGTACACTGCGAAATGACTGGAACGCCAAAACGGCACCTCAAAAATATTTCCTTCTTTAGTACAGAAAGCCTCATTACAAACCAACTTTTTATATGTTTTCGTCAAAAATTTTTTGATAACCCTAACAAAGCTGAATCTGATTTCAGATTTGCTAAAAAATTGCAGCAATACGACAAATTATGTTCACAAACGCAAATTTGCTTCAGAAGCATCGAAAACAATAATATTTTGTATAAATTTGAAACTTATGTGGTTTAATGATAAAAAGGTCTTGGAGGAAAACTTACAAATCGAATATCAATATCCAACAAGAACGATTTTATTTTTTTTCGAAGCAGACCATTGCTTTGAAAATATTCGAATACTGTTGGTGTCCCGATGCACAATACTCCATCACAACCAGACATTTCAATAGCTTTTACTATTACTGTCAAAGATTCCTCAGTAAACCAATATTGCTGCAAATTTATTACAGCTGAATTTTTTTCCATCCATTTCAATTCTTCAAATTTTTGCAGCTAAAAAACTGTACTTGTGGCTAGCAACAGGATACAATACCACCTTAATTTCAGTCTCATCAAATAGAATAATCCAAGATGCTGTCGGATACACAACAATAAATTAAATACATCGAAACCGATATATATATATATATAAATGAGTCTAAAAAAAACTTAGGCTAAAGAAAATAAAGCTACAAAGCAAGCTTACACATTCAGAATCATTTTGCGTGTGTGCAAAAAACAACTGTGAAGGCCTTCTCAAAGACGAAACCCCAAGCGGTCCTTTCATCGGATGAGCATGTGGCGAAGAAAATAGATCATTGCAAGTTGAGCAATAGTAAATTTCACCTTTTTCTCTCAATAAATTCACTCTTAAAACAACCAAAATTCAATAACGTACAACAAACCTTGGTTTGTAAAAGCCCTGAGTCCCTATGAATCAGATATTCAAAAAAAAAGCCGCATGTTCGATAAATCTCAAAAAACTGCAACTACATACAATATATTACGAAAGCGCTAACGTAAGGATTATTCTGATTATAAAAAGCCATTCAATGAAAATGGAAACATTCAGCCGTTACAAATTGATAAGTAATGATTTAAAAAATAACTTTTGAAGTTAAAAACTCAATTTCAAACTTCGCAAAGGAATGTTCACTTTTTTCGTATGGCAGCATAACGAAACGATGTTGAAGAATCATTCAAATTGTCGGAACTGCTGCAGAAATCATTTGAAATAGTTGCGCAACTCAGATTCAATCGAAATGGACAACGTTTTTGAGATCGGTAAACAGCACAGGCAAAAAATTTTTCTGTTTTTTGTCCAATTTTGCGCTCGAACAATAAACAAGGCCCTGAAAAAAAGACGACAAATTGCTTAGGAATCATATTGATGACTTATGTGTAATGTCCTTAATGAAACATTTGTGTCATTAAATTAAAAGAGTACCGTGGGAGCAAGTCGGCAAATCATAGTCAGCCGGATCCAAAATTCGGAAACCCTGTCGTTTCCTTAGCAAACATCCCGACTTACTTCCCACATTTTTTTCTTTTCCTTTCTTTTTCATCAAACAGACCTGCAAAATTTGAATTCAGTTGAACTTGAACTCACTAAAAAAATCATTCTCTTTCTGTTTTAATTACAGCTGACATATTAGAATGCACAAACAGTTGCAATGCACATATCAAATGTAATCTCATAAAGTCAATTCAAATACTTCGCGTGCTGAAAGAATTATTAATCCTAAAAAGTACTTAAGCAAGGAATGGAATATATCAGATCCAAATTCTTAATATCAGGTCCAAGTTCCCAGAATTGAGAACTTAAAACATACCTTCAACCAGCAGGTAACAACAAGAAGCTTGTCCGCTAATGGTCTGGAGATGATGACGTTCGCCAATAAAACGCTAAAAATAGTATGGAACTGAGGGGGGTTGAGGGTTAATAAGATCTGCCAGAGAGTGTACTGCTTTGAGAGAAAATAGTGGTTTTCGTAAATTGCACTTTGGAAATGAATTGCTGTCAGGCAAGCGAAACTTTATTGGCGCTTAAAACAAGGTGGTTTTAATATGTTGTTGTGCCGTCGCCGCATACCACCTTTATCACGTGCATGAAAAGTTAATGGTTGGCGGAAACACAATGCTTTAATAATTAGTATCATACATGATTTTTATGATTTACGTTAGCGCTCTTGGGGATTTTGTTAGGACTAGGATCTGTTTCGTTTTGAACAAGATAGTAGCTGAAAGGATTATCATGCCGGAAGTATATATGGTAGATGAGACAGTTATCTTTTGTTTAATGCCATGAATTTAACTTTTTACATTTAACTTCTGTTGACTGAAATAGAAAAGCAGCGAAGAAGGTCAGAGTTGATATGCTTATGACAGAGAATGAGAAAGACCATCGAAGATTGTGAATTATCATTGTCACTGGAGAGAGAGAAAGACTAATGCGTTTCAGAAAAGAAAATTTATTATGGATATAGATGCAATTGAAAAGGAAGCACATGCAGCAGCACTGGTACAGGTTGCACAAATGTTCCAAAGGCCAGATCAGTTGGAGAAATTAGATACATTTAAGAAAAGAGCTGAAAGAAAAAAGGTACCTCGTCGACTTTGCTCTGTTCATTCATTTTGTCTGCAAAATTTTTTTGTGGAACTGTGATTAGAAAGAGGTGGGCTATTTGATAGTGCCCACTGGAAAACAATTTGATTCTTTGTATTGTCCACTTTTCATTTTAGACATTCAAAAAATGGTGGAAAAATTTTTCTGTAAGCAGTTACATTAGCAGATCTGTTTTCCTCCTTTTTTTTCATCCAATATTTTGAGGCTTTTTATTAACAGTCGAAGATAAATCTGGGTTAAATGTTTCAGACTGCTGTAGAGGCGATGCTTCGAACTGGAGTGCAGTCCCAACTAGAAGGTATACGAACAGCCATAGGGCATTTATCTACAACGGTCGAAGATATCAGAGGAGTTGAAACAAGGTGGGAAATATTTGTAAGATTGGCAGTTATGTATCAGTCGCCAGTGATTTCTACAGGCTTTCCCCCTTGTTTTTGAAAAAATTCCATTATTGGAAATTGTATTACTACACTTTTATTGTTGTGTAAAGATCAATAGCCATTCTTAGATGTTCCATCTGCTCTGAATCTGTTGACTGTTTTCAAATCAAAACTTCACTTAATTTTTTTTTGCTTTGATTGAGCGTTTAAATTACTTTGCCATCGTATTAACGGCTTTAGATATTATCTTGTATCATACGTTCCAGTCTTTCTCTCATTAGAGGGGCAGTAAGTTAAGCATTGTTAATTTGAATAATAAGGCGTAAATGCGGAAAAGTTTTACGCTTTAATTCCTTGAAAATTTTGCAGCTTCAGTTTACCGTGGTTTTTTGTTCATTTATGAATTCCTGTTAAAACTTTTTTATTTGTAGTTTGCAGGAAATTCACACAACTTTGCTGGCATTTCCTGAATTGAAGCAGAAAATGGCAAAATTACGCAAAGCAAACATGAAGCACAGTCAATATGCAACTTCAATAGGACACTTACAGCATATTTATGAAATTAATGAAATAATCGAAAAGACGCGTGAGTATATCCAGGATGGGAAACTACTTCTAGCGCATAAAAAGTTAATTGGTCCCACACTTTTGTTTTTTTTTTTTTTTCATAGTAAAACTTTGAGCTTGCTATTAAACACCATGGTCGAAGCAAAAGTCAACCTGATTTTTTACAGCATCATGGAAATGGAGCATGCACGTGATGATTTAATGTACGAAGTGCATAAGTTGCAACAGGACAACGTCAACTATGAGAAAAATGCATGTTTTTGTTGTGAGAATTCATGCTTTTATCATGGAAATACATCTTTGCCTTTTTCTCCGAATTTAGAGCAAAAAGCTTTGTGTTGGCATGATTTTAGCAGATTGAAAAATGGGAAAATTCTCATGGTATAAAAAGATGAAGAGATCTGAGAATTTTTATCTCTATTTATTTGTGATTCATATTTATAAAGGAATAAATTAACAAAAAATTTCAGCTGTTGAGGACCTATTTTTCCGATCTTGATAAAGTTATCCAGGAACTAGCGAAACAATTATGGTACATCTGTTCGCGTTGTCTCGAAGCGGTACGTGGTACCGAACAAGGTCCGACGCAGTTAGTTACAGCCCTTCGCATTATTGAACGTGAAGAGAGGTACTTGAAAATTCTTTTTATTTGTATCTTAAACTTTTATATGTTTTGTGTTTTCTAACACCGTAATGTTTTGATTATTCAGGTGCGGTATATTTATTTTTATGATATTGTAAGCTTGAACTTTGCGAAATAATTTTGTAATTTAATCTTTAAAAGCGTCGATCTTAATCATGCCAGTGGTTTCTGGTACAGTGTATTTTTTTAATTACATTTTGTTATTTTCTATTGACACTCGTTTTAGGATAGATCAATTTTACATTGATCGGCAGTCATCTTCTAATGGCTTTATGCCGCCTGGTAGACCTCGTAATTGGCATCAGAAATGTCTGGATATTATTGCTAGCACTGTTAAGCAGCGAATCGAAGGTAATCAGCTGGAAGACCGTTCTCTCAATAGACAGTGGCTCGCTAGGTAATTTTTCCTTTTTACAAAACAATCAGATAGATCGGATAACCCAAGAATAAAAGCGGTTAGCTTTTTTCATGTTTTAGGAAGTAAAGCTCTTTCAAATTTTCATTATTACATTTTAGTTTTCAGGATCCAGATCATTTAGTTCTTTTATTTCTCTGCTGACTTTATTAATCGACTCGAGTTTCTGTGTACTTCAGAGTATTAAACATTAGAGTTGTATGTTGCTCTAGGCGTGTGGAACAAATTTTATATTTGAGATGGTATTTTCAGATATTTGGAAGTTTGTCGTCTGGTGCTAGTGGATGATTTGATGGTAGCAAAAAGTGCAGCCTCACCATGTTTTCCTCCATCCTATGGAATGTATGATCGATTTGTGGCTATGTATCATAATATCTTATCGGAACGTGTTAGTTTTCTCTTTTTTTTTTTGTTCTTACGTTTCTTTTCATCCTGTCCTCGTCTTTTCGACATCTAAATCTTGTTTGATATTTTGTGAATCTTAGAATTAATTTATTGTTTTTTTCTTCTCACTGATGGATTGTTATAGAAGTTATGAAAAAAAAATTTTGCATCTAGTTTTAATTAAATGAACTTTGCCGTAAGGAAAGGTTGAAGCCTAATTAAGATGTTATATTTTCTATTTTCAGCTTCGTGAGATCTCTTCAGATGAATTGGAAAAAAATGAACTTGTTCAGCTTCTGAGTTGGGTTAATTCATATGGGTAAGTATCAGATGTCTTCTTCATCAATAATCCTGCAAGAATGATGCATTTGTTATCTTTTTTTCCAGCACCGATCAAATTTTGGGAAATCCGAGACTCCGCATTAATACTGTTGCACTGTTGGCTGATCATCCTCTTTTGCCGAAGTCTACTTTAACTGATCTCTCTGATAGGTTAGCTGTTGGAATTTCAATTACTTTAACGCATAATTTAACAGAAACGAAATTTCTTTCTTCCAAAAGTAATTGTTCCACAAACTTTCATTTGAGATCGTTGATTTTGTTATCACTTCAACAGTTCTATCCCAATTTTTATTTTGTTAAAAAAGATTTAACTTAGTGGTTGCATTATTTGTATAGGTTTATTGAAATAACGCGGCGAGATATGCAGGAATGGTTGGAAAAAACACTGATGCAAGAAAAAGATGTTAGTTTTTTAAGAACTTATACGAGTGATAAGGTTTGACCGTTATCTCTTATGAATAAAATATCTATTTTTTCTTGATTTCAAGGCAGTTCCGTAATTCCTGTATGACTTAATATTTTTCTTCTAGGATTGGTATAAAGATGTGCATCCAGAAGAGGAAAGATTGGGATATTTTTACACGCAGTTGCCAAGCATTCTTTTCGGGATGATTGAGGATACGGTGCGTTTTTTTTTTTATTTGTGTAATCTATCTAGTTTTGTTGCAGAATTAGGCCAGTTTCTTTTCAGATTTCATTAACGAAGGAAGTTTCGCTTGATATCATACCAAATGTTGTTGAAGTTAGTATTGAGGAATTTCACAAATTCGCAAATAATTATAAAGGTACAGCTTTCTATATGAGTTTTAATCCGTGTATCCGATGACCTTGCAAGTCATCATACCGATAAGATAAAATTTATGGAGATTTCCATCTTAGGGAGATTTTTGATAAGAACGAGAGTATTTCCAGATGCTGCCGCAGCTTATAAAAATAAATATTTTGAAAATCGCAGTTATTTCAAGGAGTTCACTGCTACTGTGGTAATTTGGCGCATTTTTTGAATTTCTTAATCTTGTATAATTTATCTTTTGATGCTGTAATTTGTATGATAGTTGTGCTTTTTTTTGGGGTTTTATTGCATCAAAAATTGAAATTTCACAGATTGCGGTGGCCAATAATTTGGACATGTGTACAGAGTCAACGGAAAAATTGAAGCAGCACATTAGGCTTACGATGGAAGCGGATGTTTCATCTAGTGTATCCAATTCTGAGACTCCTGCTTTAACTCATTCTGGTAGAAGTTCATCCACAATGGTAGTTTCGAGGCAATCATTACTTGATAAAATTGATCAGCTTAAAAAGCGTTGGAATACTGGAATGCAGTCTGCGTGAGACTTTTGATTTTTTTTGTCAGATATCTTTAAATGATTTAACAGAGGTTATAATAGGTTACTATCCAATCCTTTTTATCTTGATTATAATCCATTACTTTCTTGTGCTGTGCCTTATACTTTGCCACTGTTAGACCAAAACTGGAATCGCTTTCAGTGTTGCTACTTTGCTTGATGAAATAAACGAAGACATTGTTCCGCATCTCGCTGAAATTTTAACAAAAAAATGGTATAATTATTATGTCATTGTCCGAAGTGGGTAATCACTGAGCATAGAAGGGCTGTTGCTAGTAGTCTGGCAAAATGGTGAACTTATCCATGCATGCACTGTTGTCTTAAACGCCCTCAATTATCGGTATTAAATCCTCCACGTATACTATCTCTTTTGGAAGTTTGTTGGTTATTTGAGTCGTTTTATGTCGGTTGAAGTTTATCTTCGGACTTTTTTGCAGTCACAGATGATATTCGCATTTGAAAATGCTTAGCCTTTACATTCGAGTTATGAGTACGTCGTGATTAGGTTTTCATTGTGAAGCAACCTTTTTTCATGCATCAAATTTATTTTCGGAAATATGAATAAGGGTATAAGATACTTCAGAGTAATAAAAGACGTTAAAGTATGTGATCACGAAATGTTAGGTATAGTTACTCGTTTCAGTTTCTGAAATTTAAGGCTTGCTGGTTCATCAGCTTTAGAGACGATTTGTATGACAATCGCCGATTACTATAATGATCACAAACATCTTCGACCACATATTCGATGTGCCTTACTAATGGAAATACAATACAAAATTATTGGTGAATATCTGATTGCGATTGACAACAGGCGAGATTTTTTAGTTATTCTTTTCTAAGTTCTGATTAAACAACTTCTTGAAGATGAAGGTTGCTAAATTTAAGAATTTTGGAAAGCTAAATGGAAAAGGTCTTATTTTTGGAGAAATAATGGATCAGTTTGTTCTTGTTCTATTGACTTTTTTATCTACCGAATGCAGTTTCTCTATTTTTTAGACGCTTATCGCTTGCAAATTATGATGATCGTAGTGGAGCATCTAAACTCTTAAAAAGTGATGGTGAACGAATAGCCCAGCTTTTTTCGAAACTTTTGAATGATGTTGACGTAACGGTGCGCTGTAATTATTTTTTGGTTTTTTGGTAGAATTATTGGTGATGTTGTAAATGACGAATGCATACTAGCATCTATTATTTTGACTTAAGATATTTAATTAGAGTGTCTAGTAGCTATGTGATTTAAAATTGGTGAACTAACAACAACTTAATAGTTCCTTCATCTTTGGTAAGAATGGAATTTTACTTCAGTGTTTCAAATTATCAATGTGCATCTAAAATGCCATTCATTGCAGTTTACCGATTTAACAGTAGTTCTCACAGCCATGTCAGATGTGCTCAGTCTACGGGATAAAAGTTTATTGGCTCTGGAGACAACGACATTGGTTCGCAAATTTCCTGATATACACATAGAGCTTCTTAGCGCCCTAATACAAGCTCGTGAAGATATGGGACGTGCGGAAGCGAGGTTAGAATTTTTCTCCTTTTGCGGAATTTTTTTCAAAGCACAGTTAATTGCTGTTTTGAGTATACTTTATAATGAAATTTTTTTTAGTTTTGGTTTTTTTTTCATTTTGTAAAAAGCACTTATCTTTTCTTCGTAATTCGTTCCACTTTGTCTTTTCTTTATGCTGCTCACTTTTTTCACGTTTCAAGTGATCGGCATCTTTATTACATTCCTTTGTAACTATTGCTTCACTAAAATGTCCCTTTTTTAAATATGGCTTTTATCAAAACCAATATATTCAAATTTTTTCCAATGTCAGCTTCATAAAGCAGGAGTTAGATTGCCGCAAGTTACTTGTTGTAAGATGAGTAACAATCTTTCCATTTAACCATTTGTTTTGTGTGTAGTTTTTATCATTTCGCTTATGGCTTCTACTCTTCATTAGTAGAATCGCACCTTGTTTGATCATTCACCTGAAAGTCTATTGATTGGATTTAATATCTTTTGAGACAATCATAGCTCACAAAAAAGTTGTTTGTAGAAAGTATTGAATTGAAGTTTCTGTGTTATTATATAGTAGTTATGCTGCAGTCTTATTTTCATTTTGTGGTTTTACCGAGCAAAGTGTTTGTAATTTCCAATAATTCTCTATTCGACCAGCTTTTTCAAGCTGTGCTACTGCTATCGATTAATTTGACCTTTATATCCTCATTGAAAATCATGTCTTCATAACTTTTCACGAAAGACGGTCAAACATCCACGAAACAGTCAAGGAAGATTGTCTATCTAATAAATGATATATACAGTCTAATTATCTCCGTACATAACCAATTTTTTTGAGTGCAGCGATTATTTTGTTGTTGTAATCTTCACTTTGATAAAGACAATCAAATATCTGCTGATCTCTTCTGACTTGTCAGTAAAATTTTTAACTCAGAAGTACATTCGGACTGATTGTCTCCTATCAGTCAAGTTCAATTTTTTATGGTCATGGTTTTATTAAAATTTTTTTTGTTTAGTACTGAACTGTAACGAAGATTTTTTTCAGAGCAATGGCAGAAAGCACAATCGGACATGTGAAGCATCATCCAAAAGGCGATGCCATATTTGCCAAATTGTTTCAAGCTTGCAAAACAGGACCAAAGAGAATATTTCGCTTGGAGGATACAATGGAGCACATTTTTGTCAAGTTGATATAATTTGGCATTATTAGATACTTGCTATATTTATGTTAAGGTGATTGGTAATAATAGAGCTTCAGCTGAAAATTTTGTAACTGTTTGTATAAATTTATGATGGGCTTTTGAAATCTTACTGTTTCTATGCCTATTACTTCAACAGAATCCTGAATCGTCAGTAATTTAGTTAATATATAAAATGGAACTTTCAAAATGGAAGTTGTTATAAATCAAAATCATTTACTATTGAAAATAGTTTTGTATGAGGGAATTAAGACATTTAGATTTACGAGGTTGGGTGAGCCGTGCAGTAAAACAGATATTGCACCTGCAGTTCAAATTCCTGCAATGTTTGCTTGATTTCTTTGGCAAGATTTTGCGGTTATTTGTTAACTTTGCTTTATTGAACATCATTTTGTCACTTCAAGGAAAAATATGAAAAAATCGGCCAGCGTGAATTTTAATGACTCAGAAAAATTCATACTAAAAAGAGTAATTAGTAAAGTGTACAAAGGGTTATTGTAAAACAATTTCATCACGGAAAAATAACGGTAACTAGAGATGAGTTCAAAAAAGTAATAAGGAAGACATTTGGATTTTCTGGAATAGTCTGATTGCTGAGGAAATAAATAAAAGAAAGAGGCCTTTCTCTTTCATGCAATATAAGCCATTGCCCGATATGTTTGGAAACTTGAACTTTATTTCCATAACAGGCTAAACTTCAACACTTCCACAGCAGTGAGGCTAAGCAAATGAAAAAATTATTTTTTCCGTCCTTGTTTTTCCTTTTCTCCAAAACAGCAAATTTTATCTGTAAGAGGGGTTTTTTCTTTTTCACTTTGGGGCTAGACACGAACTTTCGGTGATTGTGGGACTCTCAGTAAAAAGCTCATCTGATTATTAGTGTAGCAAAACTGGAATTTAAAAGCAGAGGGTTAAGGGTAGGAAAGGTAAAGTTAAGGGGCGAAGAAGCTGGATGGGATCATGAAGCTGTACACAACACCGGGAGAACATTCTCAAAGAAAGCATTCTCTCGGAACTGCTCAAATCACTCGGTGCGTAATCACTCGGGATTTCTCGACCACTCGAATTTCATCTGGAATTCAAATTATTTTTGCAATTAAAGTGATTCTCATTACTTCCAAACAAATGTGAAAATACTCAAATACTCATATAACTACATATCGGAAATGGCCAATGGAACCAACTGACATCAAATTTTCATCAAATCGACTTGAATAATTGATATCAGTAGCAATAATAATAATAATATTGAACTTAATATTTTCAAAAATTAAAAATTTTAAATTAAAGTTCAAGAATGGAAAAGCATCATAATACATGAAGCGCATTTTGACGTAATTTGTTAATGAGGCGTGGAACAGATCGCTGTATCCATGGCCGATGATAATAAGGTGGCTGCTTGCTATTTTCCAGCTTGACGATGACAAAATGATGAATATTCAGTTGAAAAGCAATTAAATTTATTTGTCATTACCCACGAGTTTAAGAAATCACTTCGAAAGGCTTCTGAAAGTTTTTAAAGATAAATAATTTCAATCAATTTTCAGTTTTTCATGCGCTCCAAACAATAAGTCAAACTTTGTCAAAATCAATTAGCAAACCTTTTAATTAATTAGCTACTGGAAGTGCGAAACTTTCAGATTGCATAATTGTTTCCGTATTAATCAAATTCTTTTTCAATCGAATATTAACAATACATTTTCGATGAACAAATAAAATTTGAATGATTAGGGAAAATATAGGTTTGAAAAAAAATAATTTTCCACTATTCGCACTATCAACCAAAATTCCAAAATTTATGATTAATTCCTTTCCTTAATTTTCTTGTTTCATCGTTGTACTAATACTGAAATGGAAACTCATACAATCACATATTCAGAAGAGGAAAAATGATCATTGAAAAGAAAAAAGATCATTCGTGGTACAGAAGTTCAAAGTTAAAAAAGAAGTAAATCGGCAAAGCTGCAAACTCTCATTTTTTTTTCATTTTCTTCCAGTTTGTAGCGCTTACTAACGAAAACTTTGAATAGTATAAATGCCTATCGGGGATATTTGTTCCCCCGGTGCTTGTACCACGGATATTTGTCAAAATCGATAATTCTATCAAACAATGCAAAAGGTTGACTCGAGAAATTTTCTTTCGAATATAATACTTTTCTCCGTAAATTTGCAAGTGATAATTTTACTTTGGACTTATTACGGTTACCTGTCACTGTTTACTACTTCTATTGCGGATACCTGTCACTGTTTATTACTTCTATTGCGGATACCTGTCACTGTTTACTACTTCTATTGCGGATACCTGTCACTGTTTACTACTTCTATTGCGGATACCTGTCACTGTTTATTACTTCTATTGCGGATACCTGGTCACTCCTTCACTTCCAATTCTTTTTTATGCGTTTCACAAGAAAAAATAGTGAAAATTGAAAGGCTGAAATGATTTCAAATGAAATCCGTTGTTTGAATCAATTTTAAATTGAAAAAAATGATGAACACAATCAGTGATGATTGTTTGCTACTGTAAGTGATTTCAATGATTTCCTAAGATAATCGTATATGACCGATTACTGTAGCACATACGTCAAGTAATCGCTGAAAACAGCTGTGCCAGCACTTATCATTTATGAACCAGAAAGTACCAATCCAGCGAGACAAGTCTGGTCATTACTAAGCTGAAATATTCCAATAAACTTTGCTCATTATCGTAATTTCAACATACAGCATTTTAAGTAAGTGATGTGATGTCTTCCGGATCCATGATAACTCAACAGTATTCAGTGCAAACAAATTGTCAATTGAACTCTTCGTAAGTGAAATTTAATTAGGTTAAAGGTTAAACTTCCTGGTTTGCTGGATTAATCGAATTCGAGCCGTCCTTTTATTCTATTTCAACTAATTAGATAAATTGAAAGTGAAGACGAACATCAAAAACTCAAATTTCATTTTATCATTGTGATCAATAAGCAATATATGAGTAGTGGGGAAGTAAAATGAATTTTTGAGTTTGATTATAAATTAATTCAAAGTTAAAGACAAGTAACTCTAGGAAGGGTCAAACAAGAAATTGAAGTTGTAATGAAGAATGAAATGAATTAAAGAGGAATTCTCCAGCATTTAATTATATTTAGATGTTATAGTTTGAAATAATTAGAATTACAACGAACAATGCAATGGGTTGTTTTTAAAGAACAGAAATTGGTAATCGAATGACTGATTAATTGATACTTATCAAGCTGTTCTTAATTACGACGAAATTCAAACTTCATTTTCAACAAAAAAAAAACAGTTAATGCTTTTAAATTTAATTCGAATTTTATGAGTAAGGATGAAGCCGTAGTGGTGGAGATGTTGGGGATACTGTAGACTATCGTTGATGGGAGTTAAGCTTTGACGGCCAGAGATTTGGCAAGCTCACTAATAGGATTAGGGAAACAGCCACTTTGCAGTGTATTCGACAGCATTAGCAGTCGGTGGCAAATCAAATTTCAAATAAACAATGCATAGATGAATTTGGATCTGTTACAGGTAGATCACTTTCCACTACCTGCACTATCTATTCAAATATTCAAGCGTTACTGTAGAAATATTATATCTTTTATTGAGCGTTAAATTTCCAATCATTTCATTTGCAGAATTCCCAAATGAAATGGGCTAGATCAATTATAACAGAATACTTTTCTGGAAAAACAAAATAAATGTCGGAAGTATTATTTTTTTTTAAATTTTGAGAATAGAAAAATTTTCGATCGAAATAGCGGTTAGAGTGAAGCAGGAACAGAGATCAAATTTTGGTTGGTGGTTAAGAACTGATTGAAATTCTCCAATAAAGGATTTCAATCTATAAAATGACGCTTTATTGTCGCGCAATAGTAACATGCTGGCAAGAGATCAGACTTGAATGAACGAAACTGGTTTTTCCGGTCTTCCCCATCATCCTACCGGAAACTTCTCAAATCGAAAGAAACATTTTTAACGTTGCACTCCAAACTGACCTCCTCAGTGCACATAGAATGATTTTCTTAAAGTCAAATTTCATCCCACTCAGATTAATTATAAGTGCAAAAGATTTGTAAGAAATAAACTTGTGTGGGTGAACATTTTCTTAAATTACTGATATCATTCATGGCTATACCTTATCGACCTTTCATGAAAACAGAAATAATAGAATGCTAACGATTGGTAAACTGATAAACTGATTAACCATCTCGGTTAGATGAAAGCATTTCATGTGTCTCAGATGAACGGCGATTCGGACCGTAAGTGTTTTCATCTAACCGAAACATTTCGGGAGCTTCAATGTGATGTCATTACCTGCCGAAATGCTTTTCTTCAATTCATCTTACGCGTCCATTCATTAAAACGATAACAAAGAATACAGGGAATTCTAAAATGAGATCCAATCAGTTATTTCCGGTAATCAAATCAATTGATAAAATAGCCCGAATTGGAAATAATTTATAAATGTAAAGGCAATGAACTAGAAGGACAGTATTCGTTTAAGCTGATCATCGTAAATGAAATACAAAATATCACCGTCATATGACGTTTATCTAAAATGAAAAGTTAGTTCCAGATTCCTCTTCTGGATCATACATTTCCCTGTTTCATTCAATTGCTAGCTTCATTTCAAACTATGGAAGGCAAAAGTGAATTCAATTCAGTTTGAATCACACACACACACACACACACACACACACACACACACATCCATTTTGGTTGTTAACATTTGAGGTTGCAAAAATAAGTGCAATAATGGAAGAACAATCAAAATGAGGGAAA
>JABVXS010000817.1:0-22821 GCA_013365335.1 Madathamugadia hiepei | reverse complement strand
GATCCTACTGTTCAAAAAGAGCGACCGCGAAGACATCAAGAACTATCGCCCAATTTGTCTTCTCTCACAAATATACAAAGTCTTCGTGAAAATCATAAAAAAACCCAAACGAAGAAATAAGACGTAAAAGTGGAGTGTTCAACACCGCGCAGGAAATCGGGACAAACAAATTGAAATAGGCTGGACACGTATGCCGCATGAGGATGGTCGGTAGACCACCAAAGTTCTCGATTGGTATCCGAGAGAGGTTAAAAGATTTCACTCCAAAAAGGTGAACCGACCAAATCAAAGAAATATGGAAACAGATTGCTCGAAACCGAGCAAAATGGAAAAGTTGTGAAAAAGGGTCGACACGAGGAAACTCGCTGAAAAATCGGTCGAGCAAGGAACACGGAAGTTTCATAAGATATCAGATTGGATTTCTTATGATGTCATAAGTCGTGAGTTGTTTACCTGATACAATTGATGAACACCATCAGTAGTAGTTGGCGCTGAAGTTGATGACAGTTGTTGCCGAAGACGTTGTTTATGTAGATACTGCAACAGAGTCTGAACGGTTAGATCCTATGGCGTGGGATAAACCTGATGAGATTCTGACTAATTGTACCGAGAAATTTATACGCGTAAAAAACATTTTGGATCATCTTCTCTCAGGCTTACAATTTGATAGTCCCAGTAATTAGTTACTTCTGCTAATTATAATGATGTCAACATAACATAGAGTAATAATAATAATAATAATTGAATATCTTCAACAGAATTATTTTCAAAAATTTTGAAATCCTGCTTGATTGGAAGATTTTATGATTAACTGCCCAATCAAGGTTACAGATTCCAACAGAAAACGTGGTTTGTACTGAATAACCATCCGGTTCCTTGTTATCTTTAATCGTGACAGGAAGAACTGAGTGAATGTCCAATCAACCCACCTGTTCATTTCGGTTCAATTGTTCATTTCTAGATGTTTGTAGACTATTGCTGATATTAGTAGCACGAGTGGGACGTGTTCGATGACGTGCATCATACGAGTTTGAACGTAAAGGAGCTGAAGGTGTTTGTCGTAACTTATTTTCGAATGCTGCGAGTATTTCTCGTACATTTACGTTACGGAGCGTATCATGCGATGTTATCGTGGATGAATGTACCGGTAGATCATAATTTTTTTCCCAGTCTGCTATGTCTGAAACGAACACCTGTTGACTGAGACTTTTTTCCGCTCTCATAATTTCTTCTTCAAAACGGTTTTATAAATTAGTCGCTGCATCACAATAAAACTTGCTATAACATTGTGAAGATGCCACGGCTGTTGGGAGTGCTCCAAACCGATGGAACTTTCTCTGGTTGATAATTTCTACTTCATTGTCTAAATTCGAATCAACTGTTTCCGGAAAACTTTGCGGTTGTTTTTTTCTCAAAATCTAAATTGCATCAAACCTGATAATGATAAGAAATAAAATTATGAAAGAAACAATGGAATTTACGAAGCTTGAGAAGTGAAAAGAAAAAGCTAGGAAAGTTTAGGAAAAGATTTTTACCACTTTAATAGCATTTGGTGCGTGAGGATAGAAGCCACCGGAAGGTGTATTGCGTGGACCACCAAATGCTGGTTTAGGCCGGTGGCTACCATCCGGTAGTGGTTGAATTAAATGCTTGATTTGACGTCTTGCAGGTTCATCTAATGAACCAGGACCTAAATTGTTTTGCAGAAAATTAACATCGTTCAGTACAATGAAATATAAAATTAGTTCATATTCTTGGAAATCGAAAAATTTTTTTCTGTTAGCGCTTGTCCTACTGAAATGCGGGATCCGCTACTTTGGAGCGTTGCCTCCACACGTCTACTGTTCTGTGCCATGTCCGTTGATAATCCAGGGATTCTCAGGTACCGATTTATCGTGTCTTGCTACTTCTTAGAAACCGAAATATAAGTCGAAAATTAAAAAAAAAAAAACAATGAATCACACCGGATCCTCGTAATGTATCAAGCGATGAATCTTCCGGAACGAAATTCTTCTCTTCCTGCTTGTATTCCGCACTATAAACAAGTGGTTGCCATTCATATTCAGTACTTTTGATTCTTCGACTCACTGCATTATCTGTAAAATGTCATTAGAATTACTGAGACCAAAATAAACGTTCAGAAATAAAAGAATTTTACACTTCATAATTAATTGAAAATAATTACAACAATTCAGGTTACAATGGTAAATCAATGAAAATATACTTTGATGTATTTTCATTCAAAATTAAAGTGGAAGAATTTTGAATTGTTGAAAGCTGATCTCAAAAAATTTTTACAATGTAAAATTAACCTGAAGAATAATTACTACTGCTGTCAAGGCTCGGTTCAGCATTTGATGTTTCACGTAAATAGGGCCAAATATATGACTGTTCCGGTGGTGGCTTCCATCGTCTACCTGTTCGAAAGAGCAACGGTTCAGTTTTTGGTTTTTCGATGAATGCTTCCCGACGCTGAAAAAGATTTCGGTTTTGTTTTCATCACTTTATTAATTCGAATCGCTCGCTTATCATGCAGGATCATTTTCATCATACCAAAATTATCGATTAGAAGACAGTAAAACGCTTAAAGTTTTGCTATCAGAAAATATGAGGCAAAACATTTGTTAAATTCCACTGAAATTTTTACTGAAAGCGAATAAAACTTTGGAACTTCATCATTTTTATGAAGTTGAATTCAAATTACTGAAATGTTGAAAACAAATAACCTTCAACAAATCAATATCAAATCGTTCTTTTTCGAGAAGCTGCTCACTAGTGATAATTTCATTCCGAACAACCGGTTGCGATTGATCGACCATATACGACCGTTTCCAGTTTACCGGATTCGGAGAACAAGGAAGTTCCTTCTCTCCGCTACTTTCACATGCTACCGTGATTGGACGCGTTTCATAAACACACGTCAGCTGTGGTTCTAAACTGGCCTAAATCAGACAAATACAATGGTTGGCGGCTTCATTCCTTCATAATTATTTATCAATAATAATTTGGAAGGTATTAACTATTCTCGATTGAAAATCACCGCGGTAAAGCGTAGCTCTGAACTCTCCACAGGGATACAAATTGTGCTAATTAATTCTTGAGCCATTCATTATCATGAATTAGTAGTGCGGATTTTAAAATATCGGTCCTTTAAAATGCAACTTTCTGTTATGGAATTACTTTTGAAATAAATTCGCCGAAACTCTCTGTTCTTCAAATAACTGCATGAAATTCGCGCTCTTTCGCAATTTCAATCTTTGTCCTGAAGCGGATGAGAGTGAGATGACAACTTAGTTGACAACAAACCTCAAAACAATGTTCCATCTGTCGCTTCTGGGCATTTATGTCGATGTGTCGCAGTTCTTCATGAAATTCTGTCGTTGAATCACCCAATCCCGGACTGATCCTACTTTGCCTTGCCTGCATTTGTTGATAATACAGACGTCGCTGCATTTCCAAAGCACGAGCCTTGAAATACTTCAGAGTAGACTGCTTATCAGTGACTGATAAAGTGATATTGGTACACCGGGAAATCAGCACAGAATCATTGCGAAAGAATGAAAGTATCGATTGGAAACTACCTGCTTATCCGCCCAAAAAATCGCTTCCTCTTCCTTACGTCTCATTGCTTGTAATTCAAGTTCCCTCTGTCGATGGTACTCATCGATTCGATCCGGATCTTTGATATTTCTGATCTTCAACGACGGTGGAACTGATTGGGCACGTTGTTGTCCTTGTTTTACTGATGACAATGACGTGGGAGCCACGCCCAATCCAATCTCTTCATTCTAAAACTTATTTACACACAATCAAACAAATATGACAATTCCGCGCATCATAAGAAGCTAAAAAAGTAATGCAAAAAGACAAATGAGCAAAACTTTCTAAAATCATTGAAACGGGGGAAGCCACATGCGTTCATCAATGTCTTGTTGTTCATCAATTTAAAAAAACAATAGCAGGCCAAACTCAACAATACAATATACCTTTGCAGGTTGCGGAATATTCAGTTCCATTACTGATATTGATTTCGGTCGACTGCCATATCTAAAGGAATTAAATTTAAATTATAGAAAGAGTTATTAGTAATGCCTAATCGCTTGCATTAAGCTTTCATCAGGACAACACAACTAATTTTTCGCTTGTTAAATTAGAGAAGAAAGAGTTTATAAAAGTAGAAATAGAAAAGATGAAACCTTAATTTGTGACAAAGATGATCAGTGGAATTTTGCCGTTGTTTTTGTAAATGATGATTACTTTCAACGCTATACTTTTCCACTGCAACTTGATCCGTTTCCGGTGATCCTCTTAAAGTAGAAGATAAATTTTCCACGTACGCTTTCCCAAAATCTACATGCACTTGGAAACTGCTTACAAAATAAATTGAACACTTTTTAGAATTTATGAAATCGTAGAGAAATTTAAGAATCAATATTTTTAAGATTTGTAAGTATGCCTGATGAAAGCATAAAATATTTGTGACTGCAAATTGCAGGTATAATTCAGATAGATGACTTCCATGATGACAAAAATAATGGTGGCATCAGCAAAGATATTTGCAGTTTTAACAATTTTAAATTAAAATTAAACCTTTGTTGCTTGATGCGAACTTTGGCAACAGTAAAAAAAGGTCCATTAAAGGGGACTTCCGGAAGATGACGAGGTCTCAGAGCATTCAATAGCTTCTGTTGTCTGAGATTCTCTTGCATAGCTTGATATAACCTGTTTTCCTTTTCCGGAGCAGGATTTGAAGAGAATGAAATTCCGCTAATTAGGCGAGGTCTGTTGCAGCTCTGTTGCTGCCGTCTTTCTTCCTGACGCATACATCTTTTATGATTTTCCTTACAACGGATTTTCAGATCTTAATTTTCCATCCAAAATAATAGTTTTTTTAAGCTGAAAGTCTAACTTTTAAACTTAAGATGAATTCTTCACTCATTTTTTTCCTCAGTTTATGGGAAATATTTAAGCAATTGCTCAGGTATGATCTTGCTAACCTTTCGATCTCGTCAATATCGGTAACGGTCTTCCTAATTTATTGAAAATTTGAACTCATCAATTTCTTACCTCACTGCCTCTATCACAAATCTGAACTCTTCCAATGCAGTGTTCGAGAGTGTTCCTATTGATATCTGAGGATGAATGTGATGACAGAGGAGATCCTGGATGATGCAGTTTCAGGATAGATCTTGGATGCTTGCCGGAATCACTCGAACAGCTACGTTCAGATTCCAACGTATCAGATGGAGCAACAGCTTTGAAAGGATTGACAACAAATTTGTTGTTTATTCCATAATTCTGGAAATACTCAGTTCGGTTCGCTGAATTTTCCGAGTGATTCGGGAAACGATCAATATATCAGTATAAATTCTCTTCCAGTATGATCTATATTTCAACCTTTCTGCTCTCTCTAACACGCTTCGTTGTCATTGAAAAATGCTCGAATAGTTATTAAGTATTACTTAGTTTTTTGAATGAATCAGAAATTCTATTCTAATTAGAAATTTGTTATTAATTATTTTCTCAACACTAATTAATTTTTGTGGAATTGAATCATTCAATGCATGGATGCATAGGTGAAACGAATTAATCTACGAAAATCGTTTGAATTTTAAAAATATTATTATATATATATTTTTTGTTCATTTTGACCAGTGAACTTGATTGGATGATATAACTCGGAAGTTCCAATTTGAACCCAATAATCCATTTCGAAGATTTTTGAATTTTTTTCAATGTAATGAAAAAAATTTAATTACAGTACCTAATTAAATCGGTACATCTAAAAGGACTAAATGAAAAATTTGAAATATTTTAAAATAAAAATAAAATGAATTGGAATTGGAATTGGAATAGACAGAAATTTTTGTTGCTTCATTATCATTTCAAAAATATTTTCAGCAATGTTGACCTGCAAAGCGGAAGTTGCGGAACAATGTTTCTTCTGTTGATGGTGAGACAGCTGCGCAGTATCAGGATTTACTTCCAGAACTTGATGATCCAATGCGACAATTTGCAATTCTTTCTGAATTTTTTGGGAAAAACTTGATTGACAGAGCAGGAATAATAGGAAATATAACAAATCTTTTTAATTAATTACGATTTGACAAATTATCTATTACTATGATAAATTTACAAACCATTACACTTGATTATTAATTAAGATAGCTTCTACCTGGCAAGGTTAACGACCTATAACGAAAGTTTAATAATTGAGCGAATATGAATCTGATACAGTTTAAAAAGCGATTGTATGAGTATGCTTGGAAAGCTTCATAAAACTACAAAATATATTGGAAATTATTGAGCATGGATAATAGCGCCTGCTGAACTTACTTAAACTCCAACTTAACTCATATTAGTCTACCTTCAGCTCACCAGCGTTAATTCATTTAGTGAAGTAAAAAGACAAAATGGTGCTAAAGTGTAAACTATGCTTTTGAGAAACGAAAGAAGTCTCTTGAGAAGCACTCACTGCTTCAGCTAAGTAAATATCAAACTAGAATTTGAGCGGACAGCTCTTGAAGCTGAACAGATATATTCTGATGTTCATTGATGCACTTTAAAGCGGAACAATGGTGATTCGATACCTTCGAAAACCTTCCACCAAATCACTTTTTCAAATAGACAAAATCTTAAATCTTGAAAAAATCTCGAAATATGAAATAGAGAAAATCCCGAAAGTAGTTGGGAAAAAAATAAAAACGAGAGATTTTAAAGACAAACTAATAAATCACTGATTTGAGTTATCAAGCTTATAATCATTCCTTATCATCAATTTGTCGCCCTGATAAGTGATCCATCAGAACCAACTGTGGCATCGAAACGATTTCTATCTATGTGGTAGTATAGCATTAAACTTCTTCGCCCTAGCGTTTGTCCCACGTGGTTGTAGGGTCTCTGCTATTGCAGAGCGTCATCTGCACGTCACAGTTCTGTGCTTCCATCCATAAGCCAGAAACCCTTGCTCATCATGATTCGCATGCACCAGGTCTTGTCTTGTCCATGCACGTCATCGTTGGAGTACGTCTTAGCATTCATGCGACAACTGCGACTAGATTTGCCCCATCGACCCGTCGCTAAGGTCAGTCGTCGGGAACTGGCCGCTTAAGATCGATAGAAATATTAAACTTATGAATAGTATAGCATAGCGTACTGATCTGCATTATTAGATCATTGGAGCATTAGACGATTCAGTGAGAATTAGATAGATTCGGGAATAACATAAGCAACCTGTTGTGAGCAGTTTCGAGTATTTTGTTGACAAAAATTGGTTGCTTTCTGATTGTGATTGACAGAATCGCTGCAGCTGCTTTCGCTTCCTTCGTTAGTAACTTCTTTGATTTCAGGTAAGGAAATGCTCGAGGTATGTAACGGAGAAGGATAAGATGTTGGGATCAAAGGTCGTAGAGGACGACAATGACGACGATCAGTGAAAGCCGAGGACATCGTTGATGATGATGATGATGAGGATGATGAATCACGTGGAATTTGTTGCTGCGACATGAAGAAGAGCGATAGAAATTGAAAGAATTGTCCAATAGAGTCTAAAAAATTGTGAATTGAGAAAATTTAGACTGTGACGTGCAATGAAGCAGATATTTTAAGTTCGGGTAATCGTTGATTCAGATGCAGTGATGAAGGGATCATTGCAATCTGATGGAAGACTTCCGCCGTCACGCATTCCATTCGATGAAGAATCGCAAAACTCTCATCTCAAAAGCCTACCGATGAATGGAACAAATGATTAAAATAAAAGTGAACGGCTGGATTGAAAAGATTGAGCATTCCGGACTTTACTGCATTCCTGTGCATCCGATGCTTACATTCTATAGCAACAACTGTGCTATTTTTTTCCACTCTGTTGTTGACACATACTGTGACAACGAGAAGGTAGCAAACAGGTAGCTCTCATCACCCAATCACAACATCCGATCATCTGATTTTTTTCTACATCAGTCATCGGGCGTTGATTGGAAGAATTCGTGGAATCCCGGTGATTATTTTGGGTTTCTCAAATCAGCAAAATGAGTAATCAAAAGAACAGAGACTAACACATCCACATACACAGACATGCACACCACATGTACACTTAAACATACACACATACACACGCACATACCACATTCATGTATGCGAGATACACGACAAACCGACACAGATAGACAAGCTGCATTTTGCAGAGGAACAGGCGACATGTGACAGTTCACTCTGCTTTATTTAATAAGCTTGGGATAACAACATTCAAAAGCCTCATCCGAGGTGCTTTGGCAAACAAAACTTTCCGTAGGAACCGAAAGAGCTAACTAAAAAAATGGACAAACTGTTCGGGTAACTCAACGAATGAAGGGTGACAGTTGACAAAGAACAGTTTGATGTGACAGGTACGATTTCATTTCATTTCGCTGCGAATATGATGACTCAGTGGGATTCATATCAATTCTGTTACAGCCATTCATTTATTAAACATCCAAAAAATTGATGCTCAATGACGTAATTACGTAAATCAACGGATATCGCACGGATTTGGGTAATACACTTACTCTACAGCCACTGAAAGTAACTAAGTGGTCCAGGGAAGCTGAGAAAGGTCAACTTCAAAATGTCAACAGTCCATAGCTAATAAGTCAACAAGGTATTTTTGGAATAACTAAAGAAGTTATCGTAGACTAAGTGACAAAAATTGGTTTATAAATGAAAGTATCTGATATAGGTATTCAGTTACAATCTGATTCGGTCCTTGAACCAACTTACCTTTCATCAAAATTTCATTTTACAAATATCCTTACATGCTGATATTTGCTTGAAAAACTCACTTTTCATTTTCTTCATAAGCAATGTTAAGAAAGTTCAAAATAAATTTCAACCCTTCTTCTAAATTACTGTAAGTGTATTAGTCATCCTGTCATTTAAAATCTCGACACCTTTGAAGTATTCTGGCTATTACCTATGGACAATGAAATACCGCCTTAGCAAGTTTTGGGCATATGTGGAAGGTACTGTTACATGCAAGTTCTGCCGAGATGCCAACCGTCATATAATCAACTTATAAAGTAGTGGTAAGTAAGCATTGCAATGGTAAAATGGTACTAATGGTTTAGTGGACATTGTCAAAAATAGTCTTCAATCAACTGCAATTACCAAATGTTTGCAAAAAAAAAGTTTTAAATTGAAATTTTTGAAAGAAATTGAAACATACATCTGATGTTCCATTGCTTAATCCTTAGCACAGCCTTGATCATCAGGAATTGCAATTCTCGAATTCCAGGTTTGGTCTCTTTCATTCCCTTCCATGAATCCATGATTTTCCGGATGAAAATACTCTGCTACTGCATTCTGCCGTACTTATCAATGATGCTTTATTTTTTTTTTTAACCTTTTGGCTCTTACCAAGCCTTACCACTCAGCTCCAACTTAGTTGAACAGACACAGAACAATGGAAGGAGAGAAAGCTTTGAAGCAAGGAAGATGACAATATCATTGGAAGTTAGAAGAAAACTAATCTGAACTAAAGTTGACAATGCAAAATTTTCATTAAAATAACAAATTCTTCGAAGTACCAGGTAAGTTTTTGGAGTAAAAAAATTAGAGTGATTGAAAGGAAATTACTGTAATTATCTCCTGCGGCTTACCGACAGAGATCGAACTCATTTAATACAGAGAATCCTTGAAGTTATCATTAGAGAACAATCACATGCATACAATAAGATAACGAGACAGGAAAATTCAGCTAAGATACTAAAAGATAATTGCATAGAAAAATCCAACCAGAAAAATACCTTACCTTCTGAAGCGCTTCGATTGTCTGAAATGAAAAAAAAATTCACTAAATTTGAAGTGAAAAAAAAGTTGGAAATTTCGAGGAAAAAACTCTTTCAATGATAATTATTACAACAAATAAGTGGATGGTTAGCGACTCTGCGACTGACATAGTTATCCGAGTGGCTATCAAGGTCACCAAGGTCACATGTCCCAGGCTCTTGTATCAGTCACATGGACAATTATGATCTAGCATATTTAAATGTGCATTGAACAAGGTCAAACTTCAAAAGATCTGCTTTTTGTTTCGCTTACATGTCCTATGTAATGAAACCTGTCTTCATTCATAGTTTTCACTTAATATATTTGGTGCAATTTAACAAGACTCTACCAGATTGACCTTTCCAACTTACTTTTTTGATTTCATCAAGTTCTTTGAGCGATTCGTCATTTGATTTTGCACCCTGAAATTTGCAGGTAAGCTTCTAAATAATAATTTTTACATTTTAATCATTAGTTTAATCGAATATTTCGATCTTCTTGAAAATTTCCAAGCCAATAAACTAAGATACCTTTAGCCCAGGCCATTGAGGCTTGTCCCATGGTTTATTTGCATCGTTTTCACGTGCCTTCAAGTAATCCTTTAAGCGGGATGCCTCCATGTCCCGATGTCGGTCTAAGCTCTCCGTCAAGTAAGCACTGGTTGTGATTGGACGTGTTTCGACGGCCTGAAATGTCAACACTGTCAACTCGACCATCGCCCTTCAATCTGAGAAAATTTCAAAACAAATTTACCAAAATGCTTTTCACATGATAAACTTTGCAGTCTGTCCACATTTCGGACAGAAATAAGAAAATGCTTCTTTCGTTTCAGCTTGCTGTGCAAGATATCCACAACACGACACAACACGACACAACACAACACGACACGACACGACACGACACATCACAGTGCTAATGTTCATAGAGTCGACATTAGCAACTTGCAGCTATTCTCTCAAGCTTATCTCAAGAAGACTTTATCGTGCTCTTTGCTGACGATGTTTTGCTGAAGAATTTCAGAATAGTTCAATTCAAAACAATTCATATTAGTAAAATCTATGCGATTTGCTACCTTCCACTCTCATCTAATTAAGATCCGAAATTAAAAATCCCTGTATTAAACGTACTCGCAATTTCCTTTGTTGCATTGGGTCCAATTTGAGGAATGATCGTTTACTGTGCTCGCTTGGGAAGTCCAAATGTTGTCGTTGAAGTCGTGGGATTTCTCGATTGCTTGCTGGCATTGATGCGTTCGAATTAACTTTCGGGTCGATGATTTGTAATTTGAAATGATCTTGCGTTTCTTTCACCTAAAAATTCATCTGCAATTGTCACTGCAAATTCCAATCGAAGCGGGTAAATTCATTGAAATTGAAATTTGCACACTTGAAAAACATTTGTTGGAGAATAATTATCCTGTGAATCTGATGCATCTTATCAGATTCACAGGATACCTTACCTTAGCTTCCCAATCTTCAGAACTCAGCACCTCATTCTGGCTATGTGCTACGTCAAAAAGGAAATAAATTCAATTTAAAAATGCATACCTTATAATCACCAACAGCTTCTGGTAAATTCAAAGTAGAATCGAAATTGATTTTTTGCACCTGTAATATCATTTCTTCTGCTTTAATTTCTCTAAAAATTTTCACAAGTTTGTTAACAAAAACTTTGAAATCAAGCATTTTGGCGAAAAGCTGAAAAGCAGTAGTCGCATAGATCAAGCAACTCACCTGTCTTTCATTAATACTCTTATAGCTCGGCGTAATAGACTGTATTTCAGATTTATGTGCTTCACCGTGGATTATCGTCGGGTGATCTTCCTGAAAGATTAACTGATCTAATATTGATTCGAGAAATGTTTGCATTACAGGTTGTCTTGAATTTGAAAAAAAAAATTATTTAAATTTAAATCCAAAAAAGATCGAAATTCAATTTCAGTTCAATAGTATTTTATGTATCACTAATAATATTCTATTAATCGAATTTAAGAATTTAAAAGCCAGGCGGCAGTGGCCAAAGGGTCACTAACGGTATAGCTATACCCACCATTATATGTATGTACATCACTGGTCATTTCTATTTCAAACAACTTTTCAATTTCGTGGATAATTAATCTTTTGTGTTTCTCAATTTTTACATTTCATTAATTTCTAAAGTGAAACGATCAATTTGTTTCGAGCACGGTGAAACGGAAGGGAATAATTTCCGTTGAAATGAGCTAATAAGCTTTGAAATAATTGTAAAAATTTAAACTTCTGTATATAATTGCGATTTTTTAAGTGCAAAATTTAGTTTATAATCAAAGGTCAATGCACAATGACACATGCTACTGCTTAATGAGGTTTATACAAAGGAAAACTTTTCAGAAAATTAGCCTGAAAGGGGATGGAACATACAAAAACACGTAGACGATCCATGAACATCGGTGAAAAGCGTCGGACTTGAAGTTGCTCCACCATTTCGTATACCATATCTTACTTGATAACAAAGCTGTCGTCAATATTTGCTTAACTTTATATGAAAGGATGAAAAACGTGATTCCGTCACAAAGCTAGGTACCGATCAGGTGCACTTCAAAGCATTGGAGTGATTTTGAAATTCGATACAAGAATCACAGAATTGCTGGAGGAATTCATAACATCCCATATTTTAATTAAACTGACTTTTGAGGGAGAAGAAAACCTCAAGTTAGCGGTCTTTCTGGAGAATGTTATAGAAAAATTATTCCTAAATTATTGAGAGTTTGAACTGAGACAATTCGGGATGGATAGTGCAGGTGTCTGCAGACATTTGAAAATGTTTGTTTGCAAAGCAAAGAAGTTTGCGACATCCAAAGAATCACAGGTTATTTGACAATATAAGCACTGATAGAAGAAGATAACTACAGAACGGTATCATCCACAACAGGGCCATCAAACCTGTGATCCAAAAAAGGCAAACTGATATGGATTGATTGATTATGGAAATTGAAGGAAAACCAAGTTGGACTATCAAGCATAAATGCAGACTAAAGCTAATTTACTTTGACAATAATTATCCCGCCAAAACTACTAATTACCTCAATGTTTTAGTCAAAAAACTTTTCGGTATCATTGAATATTTAGGAAATTAACAAAATCAGGTCTAATTATTTCTTGTCACCTTTTCAGTTAATTAATGGAAAAAAAAAACATTAAACTCTCGTTTGTTGCAGGATGTCGAGAAAAATAAATGAGTAAACAATCTCACTGAACAATTAACACTATTCAATAAAAATAGTTAAAACTCGGAAAATTTAATTTTGTTTCAAAAAACGAACACAATGAAACACATGTTTAGTACTAATATGAATAATAAATAATTAGCTGCTAATAAATGATTGACTTTTTAATGAAAAGAATCGAAATTAAAAAAAAAAAACTTTTTCATAATAGCAACAAAATTGAATAAATTTTGTAGTGAAATTTATACTAATTAAAAGAAATTTTTAAGAGAGAAATAAAAATAAATTTTTAAGAGAGAAATAAAAATAAATCATAAGTGGAAATGTTGGAGAGAAATTTAAAACAAACCATTGATTATTCTTGAAATTTGTTAACATTTAAAATTACCTTTTTTTTAAATGAAGCCAACAAGCGCCTCTTTCTATTAAATTGATTCAATGCTTCATTCAACTTCCGCAACACAACCTTTCGAAATTACAAAACTCACCTATTTCTGGGAAGAATTTTTTTTATTTTTTGAATTTTAACAAAATGATTCCTCCGTTCTTCCGACCAGTGACATGGATGCAACTGTTGTGCTCGCCTTGCAACTATTACCGATGAGGAAAAGATGATGAGAAGTATTTTGATTTGTTTTGCTCCTTCTGCTTACTTTATACCGGAGTATTTCTGTGAACAATTTTGCGTCATCTTTGGTGAATTTGGAATCATCGTGACTTGAAGCATGTCATCCTCTATTTACCACGGTTACCTTTACCCGTATTCCGCAGAAGCTCCACGTTGCAGGAAGTTTCGGAATATTAACGTTTCCGTACACTGTCAAGAAAGACCAGAAATTCAAAAATACAGGTAACAAGCGGTAGTATGCTTGGAAGGAGGAAGAAGCATATTGAAAAGTGTGAAAGAAATTAAAATTAAAATTAATTCACTTTGTCCTGCAATTCTGTTATCGATTTTAAAATAGTCAAAGCAGACAATAAATCTAACTTAAATGTCCCATAAACTAAACACTTCTCGTTGCTTCAAGTGAAATAATGTTGGGCTTGCAACTACTTCAACAAAAACGAGAAAGTATTACTGTCACCGGTATCCTGTCACCACCATTCTTGTCAACAGTATTCCTGTCACCAGTATTCCTGTCATAAATATTCCTGTGACTAGTATTCCTGTCACCAGTATTCCTGTCACCAGTATTCCTGTCACCACTTCCCAGCCATACTTGGAAAGCTTAGAATTATTTTCCCTCTGTTACAGTTACTCGAAGCATCCTCGCGTACAACGTGTTCTTATCTAATTGCTAATTTGCGAAAAACATTCTGGATCCAAACTATCTGGAATTGAAATTAAAGTTTCATCACTTTAGTTCAGAGTTTAACTCATATTACTTTAAACAAAGTAAAAATAAACACTTTCTCTTCCATAATTAATTTCGGCTTCTTTGCAACACCGATGGGTGGGATTTCTTCAAGTGAACATGAAAATTGAATGAATGAAAGATGAAGAAATTGAATGGAAGAAATGAATTACTTTGGTTTGACAAGGGTTTAAGGAACAGAATGCAAATTGAAGATCAAAGCTAAGAAATCTCTCGAAAGTACATTAAATCTGATAAGGTCAAAGGATAAATCACATTCTGATTAACGAAATCAAACTGAACAAGAAATTGAACCGAAATTTAATTTTCCGTTTATTCAATTTCCTGATCAGCAACTTTATTGTAGAAACAATGGAATTTGTAATTTGATAGCATTGATAAACAAAGTTCAGCAATAAAAAAGACCCACGAATCTGTTCTGTAAACGAATGAATTGATAAACAAACAAATGGCAAATGTAATTTTGTTCGAGTAATAACTAACTAAACTTTACACCCAAAACTTTACTGTATCGATGGTCGTAATATCGATCGATTGATCCAATCTCTTCCTCTAAATATTTGCTTTCCTCATTAATTTGACCTGAATTAGTTTGGCTCTAATTGCAATTCAGGTATAAGCTTCGATAAAATTGGGTATTTTTCCTATCCTTCTGCCCTAAACATTAACCCTCAAGCGACAGAAATTCACCTTCTCCATTTCCTGGCTATTACTTAAAATAGGATAATTACCTGTACGAATGTGATAAAATTACCTTTCGGTAAGTCATTTCAATTATAGTAATTCAAAATGCTTATCATGCTATAATCTACAGGTCATCTTCCAAGAGAAAAGATCTGGCCGGAAGTCAGGTGGTCAAATGATAGACATTAAAATTGATATCTGATGATGGCCTATAAATGTTCCGACAACACAAAGCTAGCCAAATAAGATAAAATTTAAGCGGACCTTTCAACTTTACGAGATTTATTACACCAAACCAGAAATTAGAAAGGAACTCTGAGATGCAAAGGGTAGGGCAGTGGTACTTCTCGTCCATAATTGCTTCGCCTTCCGTCCTTCGACCTTCTCATATTCGATGATGATAAATTGCTGGTGTATAATTACGAAAAATGATCAAATTTCATTTCAATTTTCTTGACAATTTTTCAAAATGTTCACTAAACTAATTCTTCTCAGCCCATTTGATCGTTAAAATTTTATTTATTTTATTTTTTGAAATGTTGAAGGGAACATCTTTCGAGTTGAATTCAGAAATACAACTTTCAGATGGGAAGTGGATGAAAATTTAATTGTCACTAAAGTCGCGTATGAATACAATGAAACGTTTAATTGACCATTTGGCAAAGATTCATGGTGTGACACCTTCTAGCACGATAAATGCGGCATTATCGCTTTTTGAACTTTTCATAATATATTGCTTAAAATTGGATAAATTTTTGAAAAACTTCTGATAAACTGAAATTTCAATTTCAATTATTTTAATTTGAAAATATGGGAAAATGAAAAGATGATGAGAGGGTACATGGTGATGAAAGTTGAAAAAGTACATGATGGAATTGTGCAAGATGGCGGAATTGAAAAAATTGAAAAAGCGAAAATCCTTTCACAGTGAATGTTTGTCTGTTCAACAATACCTTCAAGGTAAAACCTGTCCCTAATTTGATATTTGTTGTAATTTAATTATGTGCAAAATTTGCTTAGTTCAAAAAACAAATTAAACATTCTTAGCAAAAAAAAATAAGCATCTCTAAGAATTAAGAAGAGAAAGGATTAATTTGAAATGGTAATTAATACAAGGAATCCGAAAGCAAAAGTTAGACGGATTGGCAGGCCTACTGCAGTAATGTTTTATGCAAAGCGATTGCTTCAAACAAATTAATTGTTCATAGTGAAATGAGAGGAATTTAGAAGTTTTGTGAAGATTGCCTGCTTTGTTGAAATGGTGAAGATTGTTGAAATGATGAAGATTGTTGAAATGATGAAGATGACCAGGACGGATGACAATGGAAATAATTTTGCTGAAGGCAAAAGCACGATAAGACGGCGGCAGTCTTTTACGAGCAAAACTCCACTTAAACCATTTATTTTCTTGAATCTTCATTCCTACTTCAGCGTACTGTAAATAACGGAGCAGAACAGGTGATTTTATGAAAAAAAAAAAAATGGAAGAAAGGAAGGAATGAGAAGAATCAGTGGTGAGTTATGCATTCGTTGAGGAAGAGATTCAGGTCTTCTTTTTGATTACCTAACGCATGCTTAATGAATAGAACAGGTGGAATAGAAAGTTTCACACTTTCATACAAGATTAGTTACTTTTGATAAAATTTCTTTGTTGTTTGTTCGGTGGATTTCTCGGCGAGTTTCCTCGTGTCCACTCTTTTTCACAACTTTTCTCCACTTTGCTCGGTTTCGAGCAATCTTTTTTCAGGTTCCGCCGCATATTTCCTTAATTTGGCCGGTCCATCTTTTTGGATGTCTCCCGGGAAGTCTTTTAACCTCCCTCAGATACCAATCAAGGACTTTGGTGGTCCACCTGCATGCGGCATACGTATCCAACCCATTTCAATTTGTTCGTTCTTATTTCCTGTGCGATGTTGGATACTCCACTTTGACGTCTTATTTCTTCGTTTGGGACGTGACCTGGTAACGAAAATCCGGCCATCCTTCGTTCGACGGCTCGTACGGTCACCTCCAATGTCTGTTTTTCAGCTTTTGTGAGTGCCCACGTTTCACATCCATACAGCATCGAAGAAAGGACCGTCGACTTGAAGATAGCATTCTATGGTGAACAACATATTTGAACTTAGGAATCCGCTTTCAACCAGTTTAACACTTTCTGCTATCTCCTCTGTTTCCACTTCGAAGGAATCGTGAGAACTTTACTCGCTATTTTCCTTCGCTAACAAGCATCAACCACCAGCACAGAGATATGGAAGGAAGAAATTAAAGCTTGAAGAAGTTGGAAATGCTGAGAAGTGAAGTGTTAGGCTGTACGGTATTTGTAAGAATAACAATGAAAAGGTTCGATGGAACGAACAATCGAAAAGGAAGAATTAACATAAACAATGCAAAAATGAATGAAAATCAGGTTGGAAGCTTTTAAGGACCGAATTATATCCATGCAATCAGACAGGAATGAATTACAGGTAACAAGGAGGTGAAGTTCCCCGGCGTGGGCACTGTCAAAATTTCAATTGCAATGATCAAATCACTTTCACAGTTGGCTAAACAAAAAAAAAGGCTCCGGGAATTTCTGCTAAATACCACTCCGATTTCTGTTATAACCGCTAATTGCCCATACACAACTGTCACATTTTCCATTCCCGAAACATTTTGGAAGTTATTGAATATTACAGAATGTCACTGTCCAGTTGTTTATCGGTCAGTCTTAAATTACCAAAAGAGGAAATTGTTCGCTTTTCCGGTCATTCAGCAACATCAAAAGTTGAATTATTAACAAAAAGTGCCAATGCTAACAAATAGTATGAAGTGGAAACGTAAAAAAAAGCAGACGGTCTGAATGACCGGTAAGAGAATCACCGAAATCACATTGGAAATTTAACTATTCGAATCAAATTTTAGAAAATATTTAGATGACTGGTAGCATCTTTCATTTGCTATTGTCCGACATCTGGTTAGAGTAACAGGTAGGTCAGTGGTGACACTTATTACAACTTTCTACTGCTATGGACTCCCTTCATGTTCATTACTCATTGGATGCTCTTGTCTAACATAACTCAAGTACACTCTTCGTCAAGTTATAGGATTATTAATCGAAGGCTAGTTAAAAAAATAAATTTAAATACTTTTTTGAAACGATTTAATTATTTCGAAATGAACTTTGCCTTAAAAAAAAACATCACTGTACTAATGAATTGGTCATATTTTATTTGAATAAGTTTTAAATCTTACAATCAGGACAACTTCGTTTATTTCATTATTAGATTTTTTTTATAATTTTGCAATTTGTCCTTCATTTTCCCAGCAGCATAATTAATATTAATTAAAGTTTATAAAAGAATTTGACAATTTCAGAAATTCATTGCCCCAAAAAAATACAATTGAAAATGTGCTCATGTTCGATCTTTTCAAAAATTACCAAAAAAATTACAGAAATTTGTTACAAAAAAAAGTAAGCCAACAATATCAATGACTTACAGGTCTCGGTGGTTGACCTTCGACGACCTTTTCAATAGGTGTCGACCACTGTCGTACTGTAGTTTCTACTTTCGCTGACATAACACTTTTGTCTTCGCTATTGCTATCAGGAAAAGGTAAGTTTTTCGCTGTAATCCACTGACGTTGTGTTACTACACCTGATAATGATGATCAGTGATAAACAATGATATCTGATAATGATCAGTTTCATTCTCTTCTTAATTCTGCTAAAATTCGTTTCGAAATGAAAACAGAAAGTAAAATTGTAGGAAGACATTCAACGCGAGAATTCAAGCTAATTTCAAAGTTTCATTTTTAAAACTTTGTAATTATTATTACCACTCATGCATGATAAAGTAACTGTCCTGATTTACCTTTCCCTTGTTCATTGAAATTGTTTAAACTACTTACCCAAAGAGGTAACCTGTTGGCTTGGTATCTGAGGAGGTGGAATACCAGGTAGTGGTGGCGGTGGTGGTGACTTCCGAGCCTGTTGCTCTGCACAGACGGATTTGCTGTTATCGGATCGACTTGTTGAGGAGGATAAATTGTTTGAGAAGTTGAACGATTTCGATAAGATTCGCTTTGATCTTCGTGCTGTGAAAATGAACACAGGAAATTAAATTTTTGGAATTTGAAGAGATTCAAAACGGACAAATGGAAGGCTAAGCAAATGATTTCAACCATGAAGATACGGTAGGTAGGTATAGAAGATACGGTAGGTAGCACAGGTATTGCCAATGTGGGCATAGAATATAGCTTATGCAGAATGATCAACGACAAAACAAAATGTAATTACAAAGAAGACACTGTGACACGTGTTAAATGACAAGTCAAAATGAATGAATGAAATTGATTGAAATGCAAATTTTGAAAAGAAGAAGGTCCAAGTTCACCAGAATCAAGCAAATGCATCACTTGCTTGAGTTTAAAGTTCTTCCTTCAGAACCATACCCATCAAAATTGATGAATATACTTTTGGAGCAGACGAAAGGGACTAAGAGAATCTCGAAAGGATAGGATTGAAACGATGATGATGGGGAGATGCTTGTGATTTGAAGTTTTCGTTGAAATATTTTCACACCAATAAGGGCAAAATTCGTTAAGAAACCTCTTTTGGATTATTTCAATCGAAATTTTCAGATGGAAATGCGAATTTTGTTCAAGAATTGAAGATGACTTTGTCACTTCTCCATTGCTTGAGGAAGTTCTTCATTGTTGAAATTCACAGTTTTCACCTGACCAACCTACCTACTGTATTACTTGCATTGTCTACCTATATAACTTGAAGGTTCATTAGTTGACCGTACACACCACCGTACATCATCTTCATCAGTCAGAATCCTACTGTTTCCCACAATTCTGAACTATTCGCCAAGAACAATTTTTCGCTTTTATTTTTGATTTGAAAAAAATGAACTTTGCAAGGTATGATTAGAGAATACGAAGTGTAACACGAACAGGTGGCGTAAAATCAAAAGTATTTCTCGTTGTTACGCAATGAATCACTGGATTAAATGAGCGCTATTCCGTTCAAATTTCCGCTAAGTTCAAAGCCCAAAATTAGCGTCTCTTCTTGCCTTCTTCATTTAAACACCATGAAACTTCATCCCATGGTATGTGGCAGTCTGTCCTTGTGAACTGAAATCCTAAGCACCGAGGAAGACGGAGAAATTTCCCGAACAAGTAGATAGACGACCACTGGAAGGTTTACGCTTTCTTCAAGAAAAGCTTAATTGTTGAAAAACTTGAGTACATCATGGATTCTGCTAATTGCCACCAAATCATCAAAGCAAAACATTTTCAATTGCGGGGAAATATCCCAGAAAGGTACAACGAAATCAAAAAACCAATGCAGCTTAGATCAGCAAGTATACCTTACCGTCCTGTATCGATAGTGTTTGTTAAACGATGGGCGTTAGGTAAGCGGAGAGGTAGCACTGTCAGCTAAACAACAACTGTAAACAAACCCAAAATGAGTCACACCGATCAGAAAAGAGAAAACGATCAATCCGATTGTCTTGTTTTCTGTATCCTGCTAAAGTTACCGCATTTTGTTGTCTCTCAAATTTAACATTTCATTTCCCAAACACAGTTATGAAAATATTTCGATCGATTTGTCCAGCAGTCTAGGATTTTAAATTGACGAAACCCAATTGTGTGTGTGTATGTGTGTATATGTGTATGTGTATGTGTGTATGTGTGTATGTGTGCATGTGTGTATGTGTGCATGTGTGTATGTGTGTATGTGTGTGTATGTGTGTATGTGTGTATGTGTTGTGTGTGTTGTGTGTGTTGTGTGTATGTGTGTATGTGTGTATGTCTGTATGTCTGTATGTCTGTATGTGTGTGTATGTGTTGTGTGTGTGTGTGTGTCGTTCTGTTATTGATCAGAAATCCTAGCTAATCGATAAAAAGACCTGAATTCCAATGTCAGCAAACTGTGTTGATTGATATTAAAAACGCATTAACATCTACGTATATATATCATATCAATGCTTAAAATAGGTACACACACAAACATACATAAACACATACAGACATACACACATGCATACATACACACATGCAGACATACAGACATACAGACATACACGCATATATATACACACATAAACATACACATACAGACATACACTTATACACGTACACATACACACATACACACATATACACACATACACACATAAACATACACATACAGACATACACACATAAACACATAAACACATGCAGACATATACACACATACAGACATACACACATAAACCTACACATACAGACATACACCTATACACATACACATACACACATAAACATACACATACAGACATACACCTATACACATACACATCACACATAAACATACACATACAGACATACAGACATACACCTATACACATACACATACACACATAAACATACACATACAGACATACACATACAGACATACACACATTGAAATTTGATGAAATTCATTGTTAAATTTTTTCAACAAATTTTTAAGCACTGATATGATAGAAACAAAAAGTTATCGAAAATTTATTTTTTTCATTGTTCCATTTGTGCTTTTTGTTTCTTCCATTTCATTATACCTTTCCAAAGAACAATTAACTCATTTGCTTTATTGTATAATTACTGCTAACCTCTTATTTACCTGACAACTTTTCAACGCTTGTGCAACAACGTTGTACGACAACATCATTAGAAGTTAGCAAGATCAATGTCCAAGGTCAATCCATTTCAACTTACTAAAGCCGCGACAAAGTGAGTAGCGTTGTTGTGATGCGATAATGTGCGATCGTTTTTGTGGTAGTTTTGAAGTAAAGTGGTAATTTGTTTGATTGATTTCGAAACAGAGATTTGAAAACAAGTTTTACACGCAGGTAGGAAGGGTAAGGTTGATGGGAATTGGATAAACACATGCTACTGTCTACTTTTCATCAACTAATTGATCATTTCATGTCACTGATTGATCTTTGCGCACATTTAAATAATAGTAAATTTTGGAATTCATGAAAAGGTCAGAAAAGATGTGTGTGAAAAGATTGACAGCTAGGGAAGATCGGTTCTTATTTGGATGTTAAAAATATTGGCAAAGAATTTCTAGGAAATCCTGGCAAAGAATTTCTAGGAAATCCTGGCAAAGAATTTCTAGGAAATCCTGGCAAAGAATTTCTAGGAAATCCTAGCAAAGAATTTCTAGGAAATCCTAGCAAAGAGTTTCTAGGAAATCCTGGCAAAGAATTTCTAGGAAATCCTGGCCACTTTCTTCCGGTTCTTTCTTAGCATTCTCTTTTTCAAGAGAACAAAAAACTTTACTCTAAAAATGAATGAAATATTTCAGGTAAACAGGAGCACCAGTCATAACTCTAAATTACTTTTCATTACGATATCAAATAGACCAAAATTAGCAAGTAATTTTGTTGAACTTGATGGCAAAGAAGTTTGCTTTTATTGTTACTGATGAATGGTCACAAACATTGCTTTACAGTCCATACCTGTCCCATCCAATCTAACCAAGAGATTTCAGCTGGATCAACCTGTGATGCATACTATTTATTGTATTTTTCTCTTTCTCTTTTCCTCCTCTCATATTTCCCGCTATCCTTCGATCAATTCAATGAATCATCCGGGAATTCAGATGATTTCATCCTCTTTGCTCCTTACTAAAACTCATTTAATTCAATTCAATTTTAATGAGGTAATAAATAATTTCCATTGAAGAAATATTTAAGTAATATGGATATGAGATTAAAGTTATCCCTAATTTTTTAT
>JABVXS010000816.1:0-22822 GCA_013365335.1 Madathamugadia hiepei | reverse complement strand
AAGCCTGATGAGATTCTTTATGTCTTCGGGACTCGTTGCTATCAGTGTGGGGTCATCAGCGTATCTTAGGTTGTTTAAAAAAAAAAAAAACTCAACTAAACAGCCACAATCAAACAGAGTTCCAACTGCAACACATACTAAAGCGTTATATAAGCGATCATTAATCCTGAAGCGAAAACTGCTGTACGGTGTTGACAACTTGCCAGGTTTTGTGAGTACCTATTGCTAAGTTTAGATTTGCGGGTAAGGTCATGGCTTTTAGCACATCGTTTAGTTTGCATTTTTGTAACCATTTTGTGGCGTAAATTTGGGGGGTTTTCTAAATAAAATAAATGTGAAATGTAAATGTTGTACTTTGCAATCAGTGATCCGTGAAAAAAATACTACACAGGTTGGATAGTTTTTTGATCAATATGTTAAAAGTTCATGTAGGACACTGAGGTTAGGATTTTTTGTCAATAAAACCGAATATGTTATTTTTACGTTTTGTTTTCTGATGCTAAAGTGGGCTATTTTTTACTTAATGAAAATCACTGTGCTACAATCATTCAACCATTTAGATTCGGTTCGCAACGTACTAACATTCTCATATGTGAGCATAATTGTCCTGTTGAGTTATTTCAGGGTAGTAAACGATGATTGTTTTAAGTAATGTATCCGCGCCAACAGATGCCGTTCGGTTGATTCAAGGTCAAGTTACTGCATATATTGAAAGTGAATGTGCTGGGGAAGGTGAATTGACTATTTCCGAAAGGTATCTTTCTTTTTTGATTGCATTACTAATATTGTGTGACAGTTTATCCTGAAATTAACAATTCTGCATAACTAGTTTTTTTTTGTCACTTCATAGGAGTTAGTGATGAGATCTCTAATATTTTTCAGGCTAATAGATTTAGGAGAAAAATTATTTTATTTGAGTTCGTGTAACAGTTAAGATGGTAATACAGTTCGTGTAACGGTTAATATGGTAATACAAACTATGTCAAAGTCTGAGTTGCGAGATTATTAGAATATTTTAGTTCAGTAACATGGATCTCAGGTATTGGCGGACAAGGCTTCAGTCTGACTTATCCGTCGATAATATTGCATGCTGTTTCACGTGATCCCAACGTATTTCCAGAGGAATGTATATATGTGCTAGCCGATGCAAAAGGATCAGGTATTTGTGATTCTCACAACCTTTTTATGTGAAGTCATGTTCTCAGATGTTCAGAATGGTTTTACATTCTTATATTTGGTTTAGAACTTATTGGGTTAATGTCATAGCTGTTTAGAATAACTTGTATTTAAGATTATTAACGTGCTCGTTGGCGTAAATTGACGTCAGTGATACTTAATAATTTTTCAGACCTAGGAATACAAAGCACCGAGGAGTCTGCTAGCAATGTTCGAAGTACTAATGGAAATGGTATTGAACAAATAGAATTTCATGAGGAAGGGACAGAAAATGGCTGCAATGATGATGTTGAAGATGATGAAGATGATGACAAAGCACATTTAGCCATACGTTTTTCGCCTCAAGATAAAACTATATGTATGTTTATATATCTATATAGAAGGCTAGAAATGAAATACATGTAATCCATTACGATATAATCTCATGTTTGCTAGTTTTTGACCTCGTATTTGTATTTTGTTTATTTTTGAACTAATGGCTTATTTGGGGATGAACTGTCGTTGATTATGGCTGGTACGAGGACAAGACAAAGTTCACATTAATTTGACTCTTAAATGTCTTCAACTTTCTGTCATTTTGTATTTGAATATGCATAAATTTTTTGAATTGATTTACTTTTTTTAAAATATTGCTCAGTTGACTTAAATGTTGAGTTTTAGCTTCCCTTTAGACGGTGATAAACTGTTAAGTTTTTTTTTTTGTATTCTATAATTTTTAAATATTTCAGTGCAAAATATTTATCAGCAAATGTGTGAATGCCAAGAACTGAATCCTGACGAGGGTGATGATTTTTCGGATGATTTCACAATGGATCCAGATGGGGATTCTTCAGGTGTGTTTTAATTCTTAAAGGTATTTGTAAAGCTCCACCTAATTATAGATGATGGCAACAAAGATGCCTGCAACTTTTCTCCTGTTTAATGTTAATTTTTACTTCTTTCAGAAAATAAGTCAGATGAGGAAAATTACGAAGGCGATGGTGGAGAAGGAGATAACCAAAATTTTCAGTATTTTCGGAACGCAGCAGCCCGTATGCATAGGCATGAGGCTAATGGTAGTATGTTTTTTCTCTCATTATTTTATTCTAACTTTAAGGATAGGGATATGGTGGTGAAAATGAAGGATAGAGAAGTGCGACCAAACATACTTTGCTCTCAAAATAATTTTTTTTTTGAAATGAACATTGAAGGAAATATTTTTTTAATGTTGAATGTTAAGCTGACTATTAACGATGTGATAATCTCTAGAAAAGGATCAAAATTGTGATGCACTGAGCGAAATTTATGTAGGTGTAGACATGTGCAAGTAGCGTGAAAGGTCTTTTAACATATTCAATAAAATTTTTGCGAGATTAAGTTTTTTGGTGATTAAAATGGTCCAGATGTTGATTGCATTTAGATTTGCTTTATCTTTACAAGCTCTGTAATTTCATATCCAATATTTTTGATTGCAGATCAGGAAGATGCTTTTGGTAGTGAACAGATGGACGAAGGATAAAAGTTGCATTTTGTTTCTGCTTTTTTTTTGTTTGAACATTTTGTGTTTGGATGGTTTTGGGTTGTTTTATTATCCGTCAATGAATAATAATGTTTGATAACATTTTGAGTGATTGTCAAAACAAATCCATCCCAAAAAGCGAAACGAAAACAGTTATACCATATGACAAGATAAAGTTCCGGTTTTCATCGTACATTTTCTGGGGCTGGCGGTGTCGTCACATTTATGAACACATCTCGAGAACGTCTATTTCTTATTGTTTTGAAAACACTGAGAAGACAGTTTTCCGGTGTTCAGTTTCAAACGCAAAATAATTGCTACTTTTTTCAGTTATTTTCCTACGCGCTAAATTACTTCGCGAAAATAGTGGTTCAAAATTATTTTAATTGGAAACAAGGGCACCAGGGTGTGATCTTGTTGAGATTTACAAGATTTCAAGGTAATATCTGAAACATCAATAATCTAAAAGGAAAGGAAACATTGCAGTCAATATTTCCAATTTTGTCCTTTAATCAGTCTGGGAGAAAAAACCTTCCAACAATTTACAATGGTTGTTGCAGTCTTATGGTCCTTATCACTGCGGCAATAAATACAAACTGTGTAGTAAAAACTTAAATTGCTAAAGCCTTTAGAATTCTGAAAAATCATTTTAAGTTGGAATTACTATTAGCAATAGTTTTCAGTAAGTTGGTAACATTAAAGAAAATTTTTGGAAAAATTATTTTTAGCAAATTTGATAATGAAGTTAGCAATGACACTTCAAACATGCAGGTGGAAAAAAGGGACAAGCCTACGTACATCCATGCATACATTCGTAAATACAGACATACATAAATACAGGCACACATACGCTCACATACACACATATACACAAACACACATACAGACATATGTGAGATGGACTGTTAAGGAAAGGCTTTTACATTACCGGTTTTTCCTACTTTTTTCGCATGAAGTGAACACTGTTTGTTTCTCATCTTGACATTTTCCTAATTAAAAATTACAATTTATTTTGTCGTTTTTTTTTCAAATTTCAAGTGATTGAAAGTTTTCACTGAAAATTATAGGGTAATACTTGAGTGGTGCAATGAGTGTTGCTGTTATTGTTGCTGCTGTTGCTCTTGTTGCTGTTATTATTGCAATAGCAGTACTGTAATGGAATTAGTTGAAACAATAACAGTATTTATAATGTTTTTTGTTTCATATTTCAATGGTAAGTGATTTAAAAATCTAAAAAATTATGTTGGATAACTAAAAATTTACGCTTGAGTGCTTTGTTTATGTATTTTTTTTCGATTTCTACAATTTAGAATTTTGGAATTCCAAAAATATGGTTAATAAGTAAATGAATTATTTTCATACCACATTAGCAGCATTAAAATTAATTTGCAAATTGAAAGAAACAATCAAGTTGTTAATTGAAAATATTAGTTTGTCAGTGATTTAACTTGCTTTTTTTTTAAAGTTTTGTTCTAAAACATACTTCATAACTATCGATCAATCTTGTATTTTTGTTTGATCTGATTTCCTAATTGTCAATAAGTACATATATGTATTTTGAAATTTAAATTTTCCTTACAGCAATTTACAAAGCTATGAAAAATTAATCGCTTAAATACATTTCTTTAGTCCAATCATTTCTTGATGATAACTGCGATTATTAGGATAAAAAGGATGGATATTTGAATGGCGAATAGCATCCATTCATCTTGGTCCTTCAATGACGAATGATTTAATTAAGAGGATAACTATCAAAGTGATAATTGAATAGTAGCAATTGTCGTTTGATGCTGATAGCTGTGACAACTATGATAATGACGATTACATTAATTAATTATTACAATGACGATTAATAACAAATATCATGGGGATGACACCTTGGGGTTTTGCATATATTTAATTGTCCGGAAAATTTTACAGTCCTAAATTGAAACGGATGTGTATGACAAGGGACATCATAGTGGCTGATATTCAGTAAACAATGGTGACAAATGTTTGCTTCCTTGTATTCTTTCTATGGAAGATAAAAAAAACAATTCCGGAATTGCTGACACCAACGATTATCAAGTTTCAACCATTCCAAGCTGTAAATATTGGAGTATCGCAAAATCAGAATTCACCAAATACTACATTTATTGGTTGGAAATTTCACAATGATGACGTGAAGATACGTGGAAAACGACATGTTCAAAGACAAATTTTCACATTCAATGATTTATTGGATCAACGTATTCGTGGAAATGTTGTCCCACAGGTAAGGCTAAATTAATTAATTCAATTAAAAATCTTTAGTTGGTCGTTTATTAATGCCGTAAAAATGATGAGTAATATTTTCAGTGTCCATGTGTAATTAAGCCTGGCACAGATAAATGCATTGCTTATGATTCCAGATATCAGGCTGCTATCATTGAGGAAGCATTAGTAGCATTTCATGATCTTACCATTGATGATAGCCTGAAATATCCGGGTACTGGAATTATTGTTAGTTTTCCAAACACTTTTGCTTTTGTTTTTTCCAATTAAAAAGTCAAAAAAATTATTTTACAAAAAATTTGACGAAATCTAAGTTTTAATTATTAAATCAGCAAGAAGCAATGCTCACAATATTAGCAACATAATTTGGTTAGATCTGTCCGCTCAAATGTATTTTGAATTTCTTGACCTGTAAGCTATATTGCTAATGAAATTACTGATACATCAATTTTCGGCACAATCCGGAAAAATTACGAAGAAAAAACTTCAACATGTCGCCCAAAAGGTGACCACCACAGAGTGACCAGTGAGGATCGTTGTATGGAAGTTATCTTCGTATTCAAATGGCTAATTAAGCCTCAACCTTTGATAGCTTGTTGCCATACCATCAAAATCGTTCCTAATCTTTGGCCATATATGCCAAGGAAATCAATGATATTTATCAATAATTGCAGTGCAGAACCAAATCCTATCACCTAGCATAAATGGCTATTATTCCGTAATTTCAGTTTCTAACAAAAATTTAAATTTTGAAAAATAAACTTTGACGGCAAAAAAAAAGAAATCAAATTGGAAGATAGCTTCATATGTCATTGTTTTTTGTTTGCATAATTAATTAATGTGAAAAATGCTTTTTTATTATTTCACAAATTTCTTTACCATTGAAAAAAATTTACAGTTTCAATGATAACTTACTTTAATTAGCAATAGTAATAACCTTAAATTATCTGCTCCAATATGTCCAACTCAACGTTTACAATTTGAAATCAATAAATCGAAAATACAATTACAATATTATCATTGCTAATTAGATAATTAATTTCTCAATTTTAAACAAATCTAAATATTTTGCTTAAAATTTATAATTTTTTTCTTAAATTAATAAAAATAGCAAAATTGGGCAATGCAACAATGTAATTGATTTTGATTTGTTTTGTTCAACTAAAATGCATTATTTTTTTTTTATTTTAATGAATTTTTTGATTTGTATTTTTTTTAAAGAATGCCGAAATGCTCAGTTGTCAAACATTGGAATGTCAGACATGTGCAGCAATCCTCCTTCAACGTATCAAACAAATTGCAATGGTACCACAGGATCTGCAGGTTTCCATACCACTTGCCAGATATATCGATCCGAGAAATTGTCAAAGAATACGATTTCTTAAAAGATTTTCTGTTAGTTACACAAACACTTGCACAGTTGTTAATTTGATCCGAACAAAAATTATCCAATTTAAATTGTAATTTGAACATTTTAAAATTATCCAATTTAAATTGTAATTTGAACATTTTAAAATTATCCAATTTAAATTGTATTTTAAATATTTTCTAAGCAATTGAAAATAATGATTAGATACCAAAACCACCGCAACCTTCATATTATGTGGCAACACTAATTGAACATGGAATACAGCATGCTGCTAGCTCTTCAGAACAGCAACAAAATGTATGATTGCTATTTGTTGTGTAATTTAAAAATTATGAATTGCAGTGTGCTAATTATAAATTTGAATCATAAATTAATTAAAAAAAAAAAAGTTTAAGATTTCAGGAGTTTAAAATTGTCACAAATTATTTTGATATATATTAAAAATGAAGAAATCGTTAAGTTCAGAAAGAAATTTTATAATTTTAATGAACAAGCTTTTTTTCGATCTTTAAAATAATTCATTATTTTTTTTTGTTTTAAAACAGTAAGTTATATTTTGAAATTCAATTAATTTAATTTTCTTATCAATATATTTGTAAATTTTGATTTAAAAAAAAGTCGTGCAGGTTTATCCTACACAAGGAAATCATTATTGGCCATCATCAGGACGAGCAGTATATCCATCAGTTTCATATCATCATCACCCTTACATGCAACAGCCACCGTCACAACCACCACCTCAACAACCACCGACTGGAAAAACACTTGTATTTCATCTTCCTCCTCCTCCTTCTCACGTCCCCCCACCACAGCAATACCAAATTCCGTTTGTTCAACCACTGCAAACACCACAGGTTGACAAATGATTTTAATTTCATGTTTATCGATCAATTAATTTTTAATTAATTCATTAATTAGCAGAAAAGTTTGATTCAATGGTTTTTGATACATTTTTGCAATATCTACAGTATCGTATGCAACCACCACTGATTTACGCAAACGTTAATACTTCATTTACTAATGGGAAGGTACCAAGCGAGAATGAAACTTTGGAACAGGTGCATTCATATGGTAGAATGTATGAAAGTACCAGGAGGAGAGTTAAAAGACAAGGCGATCAACCTGTTTTAGGTTTGTTTTAATTAATTTGAAATTCTTAATTCTTCATAGAAATTATTTACCTGAAATTTCCGTGTAAGACTTATTTATTTAAATTAGTATTGCTTTGCAACGACGATTAATTTATTTTTTATATATAACAAGAAAGTCCGAATGATTATTCGAAATGAAAAATATTTGTCGTTGTAATTTAATCATACTTTTTGGTTCAAACATAATTAATACACCAATTAACATATTCAAATTAAGTGATTAAAAATATTTGCTAATTTGATTAAATAATTAAAATTAATAATTAAGTAGCAAAAAATACTTACTGGCTAATTAAATAAATTAATGCAATGATAATTTATTTCAAATTGCATTGCAGTACACCTTTGCAAGCTAGATTAATTCATACATTTATTAATTAATATCAAAATTAGTTTGCTTATTTCATGATTACTAATAAACTTGCATTTCAGGAACACGTTATGTGATAGCTTGCGTGAGAAATGGTGAAGTTGATGATGAAAATATGTTAGCATTGTGTAGCACCTGTTGGACTTGGCGTAAATTACCAACTGATTATTTTCCACCTTTAATTAATGAACTCATTTGCTCCACAGAAAATAATGGCCAATGTTTATCAGGTAAATTCATAAAACTATTCATACAGCAATCTTTTTCTCTTTTTCTTTAAGCTCAGTCTGTATCATGGACATTGGAAATATACAGCAACTAGATTCCTGGCCAATGATTACTACGTTTTTTTGAAAACGAAAGAATGATGAACGAACAAAAATGATTTGTCAATTTAATGTCTTCACATCACATAAATAAATGGCTTTTCTCTAAAAAAAAATAAGAAAATTTTGAAGTGAATGAAGTACAACGATGTAGGAATTAACTAGTAGTTTCAAGAAAAAACTTGAATCTTTCATTTTTCTTCTGAAAATTAAGCAAACGATAGAAGGCAAGCAAAAAAAAAGACTAATTGATTTAATTTCAAATCTCATAACTTGAATTTTTCAAACCTCTTTGATAAGGTCATTGGCATTTGAAAAGAAACAAAAAAAAAAAAATGATTGGCAACACTTTGTTGGAAATTTTTTTGTTAAAAAATTTTTGGGATTGATTTCATTCATTTAAATGATTGAAAGAAAATCAAAGAAAATTTTGAAAAGGTAAAAAGAAATTCCTGTTTGTTCCAATTTTTGTTTTAATTAATATAAATAAATTTCAGCCATTTTCTTCTAATCAAAGTTTACTTTTCGGTATCAGTTAGTTGGTTAAATTAAATTTAATGTTATAATGCATAATTATAGGTTGGGGAAAATGCCAACAAAAATATCGCAATTTTGATGTACTACGACATGTCAACGGAATTTGGCAGCCAACGACGATCGCAACAGCAACTTGTTGTGATTGCCGAATTCGAGCAGGTAGTGAAATACATCCACTTGTTGTTGGTAAACGGCAAAATTGAGCCATAACTTTCTCCACTCTCCGAACATCGAAAAACTTCAAAAATGTTGATGAAGAAAATCAACGGATCAAGATGATCTGAATGATAAGATACGGCACTCGTTTAAATGGTTTCAATTATTTGATGTATTGTTTAGGCTGATCCGTTTGTTTCTTCATATTTAGTGATTTTATTCAAGTTCATCGTTGACAATTTTTAATTTATTGATAAATGAGTGATATTGAGAAACTGAGTAACGTCGTCATAATCACGGGACTCGCAGACAGTTACTGAGTAACGTCGTCATAATCACAGGACTCGCAGACAGTTACTGAGTAACGTTGTCATAATCACAGAACTCGCAGACAGTCACTGAGTAACGTCGTCATAATCACAGAACTCGCAGACAGTTACTGAGTAACGTCGTCATAATCACAGGACTCGCAGACAATTATTAAATCAGTAACAGGTAACAGCAATTTATAAATAATCAACGAAGTTGTTATTGAATAATGTTAAGGAAGTGAATAATGGCATTCCACTGGGAGAAAAAGACAGATGATTAAAATCCAAGTGAAAGGTAACAGTAATTTTTAATGAACTAATGAGAGTTTCGAGAGAATTTCGCAAAATTACGATTGTGTAAACGCTTAATCTAACTTGCATCTTTTTCATTGGTGTGTGCAATTCTACTCTTGCATGAGTGTGGCCTAGCTGAACTCTTAAATAAACTTCAATTATGTACCAAATGGTAAGTTGTAAAATTATCAAACAGACAAGAAGTATGTGTCGCAATCTGATTGGCCCAAGACAACGGATTCAGGTGTATATAAACAGTGGATTGTAACCAGAGGATGCTTATTGTTCACTCAACAGGTCGGCAGTTCAACGCAGTTTACGACAGGAATCGACGTTTGGAACAAGCTCTGCTTCGATTCCCTTTAAAGTCATATTCTTGAAAATCTCCTTCCTTGCTGCAGTAGACGAAATTTGCGTGTGGAGATCCTTTTGCTATTTCAATATATGTCCCTGTTGGTAGATTGGATTGCAGTAAATTGAAGCGGACTCTTGTGTTGAATTGGAAAAAACACTGCAGGTGCTGACGTCCACTTGTTGGACAAGTCTCCTTTCCAATTATCGCGTGTTTAAATCCGCGTCCGTACCGTTCCAACAGGCTAATATCGAAATTCTTGATATCGGAAATGGTGGCTGTCCAGTTGGAGCTCCTGGGTAACGCGCTATAATGAACCGACGCAGCTGCCATTTTTTTTTACAATGACTCTCAGGCCAGCCAGCTTCGCCACACACGTCGACGTGTTTCTTGAGGGAGGATCCATTTCATCAATGCTGAAATTAATGAAATATTAAAGACTATAATGACAGCTTCAACGTGTCAGGTTGGTCGAATTTAATAAAGCATTGAATTATTAACAACGATACCTTTTCAAGGATGAGAGATCGGTGTAAACTATCAATTTCTAGAGCGATGAAAACGTATTTACAAATACGCTAGATCACATTACCAAATTTTACACAACAATTAGCATGAACCCATAACTCCCAACATCATTTCATAATTAACATCATTTCAAATTAATAAATTCGATCGCGCTCAAATTGTATTAGCAATTGGCCGGAAGGTATTCTACGGTTGTCCCTTCTCTAAAACAAAGACAAGTTTGGAGAGAAAGCTGTTGGAGTGTTTAGCTTTACATCAATATTGATGGTTATATGTTAATATTTTGATCATTAGGTATTTTAATTGAGCCATACAAGATTCTAACTTTGTTTAGCTGTAGATCTTATGACTCATTTTATGACCTTAAAAATTGGCTTATAGGTCATGACACTTAGTGCAGTCCTCCTTATTAAATCAGTGAGGAAAACTGTTATTGAAATAAGAATATGATTTAATGTTTTAAACATTGTGACCTCTGTCCTAAGAAAGGTCAGAACGATATTATCAAGAAATTTTTTTCATATAGTAAAAAAGTTAGCTGATCTGTAATGTGCTGCAGGAGGTCATCACGTACTATATAATTTGTTGAAGATTTGCATTGGCTCTCCTAGATTTGCAGCAATTAGTAATTGCAAACTTTGCTGTTGCAGTTTATCGTGCCAAATCTCTCTCCATACCGATTGCATTCATTATCCATTTATATCGTGGATCTGCGCAGTGACTCATTCATCGTTTTTCTCAGCTATTCATTCAACTGCGAATTTTCCATTTTGTATGGTTTCAAACACCCAGAAAATGGCTTCAATTCGGAAGACAGGTCGTCACTTTTGTTTTATTAATTTTTTATGTACAGATTTTATTTATATGAATAAGCGAAACATTTTTCGTATTATTTGAATATTATATTATATATATAGATTTAATTTATATGGATACAGCGGAACTTTTTTGATATGATTTCAATATTCAAAAAATTGAAATTTAGAAAATTGTTCAGCGTAGAAGCTTAGGATGATAAACGTGGAGAGTAATGGATGAAATTACAGATGTGAAAAGTGAATTAGAAAGTATTGGACGTTGTTTGGAGGGTGAAGAATTGGTGAAGGCATTGATGGAACGAGTTTTGGCAACTGAGGAAGAAAAAGCCACTCTGGCAAGCAAGGTTGAAGAGCTGTCGAAGGTTCAGAAAATGTCTACCAGTTTGATGAAACGAAATGAATTGGTAAGAAAGCAGCAGATATATATGCGGTGCTGGGATTATTAAAGAATACCAAAATCAATATATTTTACCACCATTAAATTGTGTTGGGTCATGTTGGAGACGTAAATTCGAGTCGATCACTTTTTTTTACGTTTCAGTAAAACTTTATTTTAAAATTATAAATGTTTTGACAAATTATTTCCATCTTCCTAACCTACTATTTTTGGTACAAATTTTAATTTATTTGAAAGTTTTTTTCACAAATTTTTTCTGGAAGAGTACATGAAATCTTTTGAGACAGTAAGGGGACTTCTGTGACAGCATGTATGTAGAAATCAAAATAATAATAAGTTTCCGGAGAAATATTCATATATATGTCATTGCAGTTAGCTAAGAAAGTGGAAACAGCTGAGGGAGCGTTGATAAAAACTGAACTAGCGAAATCGAAATTAGAAAATTTATGTCGAGAAATGCAAAGAACACAACGGAAAGCACACGAGGAACATGTAGAAAAATTACGCGAGTTGGAAAGAAATCGTAAAGAAATGATTGAGCAGTTCAAAGAATCAGTGACTGGAATTCAAGTAAACTGCATTTTCAGCGGATAATGTCTTTTCGGACTTTTCCAAGACATCGAAAAGGTGAAAAGCCAAAAAATTTTTGGATTAAACGTGCAATTTGTTAAATTTCTGTGACTACCAATCTCTTCTACCTTTAACTTATTGTTCTTTGTTCAGAAATCAATGGAATCGGGACGAGAAACATCTGAGAAACTGACAAACGATAATGCAATGCTGTCGGAAAAATTAAAAGTCTTGGCAAACGAATATGAAAGCAGAGTGGCCGAGCTTTCGAAACAGTTTTCCGAAGTACGTCAGAAATATTACGTAGATTCATCATTATTGTCAGATATTGGTTTTTTTTTTTTTGATTGACGAGTAATTTTCATTGATTGAGATAGGTTGTTAAGTTAATAGACTTGGAGAAGTGTGGTTTCCGACAACCGCTGCAGTATTCGTATCGCCTTCTCCATGCTTTTATAATCGTGGAGCATTTCAGAAAACGGAGTACTGCGAAAAGCTGACTGCAGCTCGTGACATGGAAGTCGAACTATACAAAGCAAAACTTCAGGCTGCTGTATTGGACACACAAAAATGCACAGAAGAAAAATTACATCTGCAAAACGAGGTCCTTTGCTTAGTTGATTCGTACTGATAAATTTTCTTCTTTTTGGAGACAGCAAGAAAGAGGATTTTTATTTTTCAATTTTTTGTTTTCATATAGCTTAAAAGAATCTTTATTATTGCCGTCTTTTATGCCAATTAACTGCAAAAGCATTCAATTTTTCTGAGCTAATTGGCCTAAATTTTCTGACAAAAAAAGAGCAGGTTTCACGAAACTTTTCACTTTTTTTTCTTCAGCTGCTAGCTCGTGAACAGAAAGTGAAGGAAGTCCTCGAAGGAGAAAAGACAATGCGTGAACAGATCGAAAAGTATACGAAAAAATACAATCAGTTATATTCAAGCCTAAACAATTCAAATGAAACTTTTGATAAATTCCGGCGTGAAATGGAGCGTATGAATTCAAACGTTATTAAGGTAGAGAAGGATGCACGGAAGTGGAGAATTAAGTATGATGAAACTGCTCAGTAAGTTCCATTCTTGATATGTACTTGTACATGTGGAAGACCTCCTTCATCATGTTGCTTCTTTTGAAAAATTATAGTAATTGTGCAACTTCAGTAACTTCATTAATTCAGTAATTATAGTTGTGCAGTGGAATGAGTTTTTCTTTTATTATTAATGGAATTTTAATGAGATTTTCTTTTATTATTAATCGAATTTTAATGAGATTTTTATTACCGAAAAAGGCAAAAAAATCACGTTTGGTTTGGTTTAGTTTATTACTCAAGCTAGTGATTATTTCAGGGCTTTGGCAGGTGCAACTTTGAAAGTTAAAGAATTTGAAGATTTATGCGCACTAAAAGACCGTCAACTGCAGCAACTTCAAAATTTGTGTCGCACTTTAAAATCTCAAATTCCTAAAAACTAGTGATATGTTTATAAAAATACTGTTTTTTATGCCGTTTTCTCTTTCTTCCTTTTCCTTTCAAAATATCTCCGGGGGTTAATATGTCATATATGACTTCATTTGATTCAGCAAACACTGAAGAAAAACTTTGATTTTGCGAACTCGGTGCGTTTTTTGTAGGCAGTCTTTCAGTAGACGAACCTATTTTCTCTATCATAATAGTGGTAACATTTTCTTGCAATTATTCAACACTGTATTGTTTTTAAAAATTATTGGGTGCTACTTATTTCTAACTTAATATATATGTACTTATCAAGTGCTTTATACTGAGGTATTGTTGATCTGTTTGATTGGAACCGGTGGTTAGCAAGGAGCTTTTGTCCTCCGTAAAGCTGTCATTTAATTATTACGAAGCAACCTGAAGTTTGCCATAATAGCATGGAAAGAAGGTTTGCTTTGATTAATATAATAATTTTATGAAGTGTTCTATCAAGCTTGGAGTGTGTCATAAATCGCTTACCACACTATAATGCATTAAAAAACTCAATGAATTCCAAAATATAAAGATTGAAGGGTCACGTATACTGAATTTTTTTGGAGAAAAAAACGGAAAGGGGGGTTTTCATCTAATAAATCAGCATTTCCTTTTTTTTTCATGAATTTTATTGATAAGGTCTAATTCTTCCACTAGTGGTGAACTTTGATTCCAGAAATTCGTGGCTAAAAATTCATTGCAAGCAAAAAACCGTGAAAAATTTGAAATTCTATGAAAATTCACACTTAATTGCATCAGATTGTTAGCAGTTTATTCTTGGTTCAAAAAAAACCTTTGATTTTCCAATAAAAGCGATAAGTTTAACGAATAATGGATTGATTCATTGTATTCGAATTTCGAGTTCTTACCTTTCACCCTGATCTCGGTCGATGATTTAAATGCGATGCTTCTGAATTTAATTTATAAATTCTAATTACATCTCCCTGCCTTGCATCAGTTTTAGTATTTCTCTGATTTCATCTGATGTCTGCATAACTTCAAAATTACTTTTCTGGGATTTCCAAATATCGTTTATATGTGTGAAGTAGTACACAATATATTTCTAAGCGTTATTTTGATTGGAAAATTAAGAAAAAAAAAGATTGAAAAATTTCTTTTCAAATATAAATAGCAGTGGTTGATTGATTTTTTCTGAACAATTGAACAGAAGGAAAGAAATCAATGGGATGACAAAAAAAATTAAGTGATTGAATTTTCCCAAAATTTCTTCGAATGATAAATTTTCAATATTTCAGCGATATCATTGACAAGAAATGATAGTATATGTATTATTAGTAGAGAATAGAAAATTTCTGCAGTAGAATCAATTTCATTACAGTGCCTACCTAAAGTTCATGACCCTTACTGAACAATGCTATCATAAAGTAGCATAACTTTATCGGAACATTTCATACTCGTTACCATTCATATTAATAATTACCACAATTGATTAAATGTAAAAATTAATTTATATCCACATTATCATAGATAACGCTTAAAGGTCATGACCCTCACTGCGTAACTTTATCATACAATCGTTAATGATACTTTTTTTGTCGTTTATAAATTGTCACAAGTTCGCCTTCACTATTCCAAGATAATTTCCTACTATTTCGAAAGATAGAACAGGTGGTACGCTTGTTTTTGTGTATGCATATGTATGTGTGTATGTCTCTGCATGTCTTTATGTATGTGTGTATGTGCGTATGTATATGCAAGAAAATTTATACACATTACTTGTCGTACAGAGAAGATTACTACCACACCGTAATATCTACGACCGAATTCCACAATTTTTTAGAACTTCAATTCAACGTAAACATGACTCTACGTATTTCTCTGTATGCATGTATGTATGTATGTGTATGTGTGTATGTGTGTGTTTGTGTATGTGTATGTCTATGTTTGTGTATGTGTTTGTGTATGTCTGTATTTATGCCTGGTTGTGTGTATGTGTATGTATATATGCATGTTTGTATGCATGTATGTATGCTTGTATGTATGCATTTGTGCATGGGTAGAAGTGCTTTCAGTTGTTTTTGTAAGCTTTTGAAGCTTTGTTTTGCATTAATTCAAAAAAAATTTTCATTGAAAATGCCGATTTCCGCTATGGTAATATTCCTTTGATCTTTCCCTTTAATTTATTCAGTTTTTCGGGTTTCATGAAAATCGGCTTATCATTTGCAATGTATGACTAGTGGTATGTGTTGCTGTAGAACCAGTTCACTGATACGATAACATAAGGTATTATTGGTTGGCTTGCACTCGGTACGAGAAGATAAATTATGGAAACAAAAGAGAAGCAATTAACTGTTAACATCGAACGTCCCGTCCTCAATCAGGTTAAATTTCGGTTCATTTTTTTCTTTTTCTTTTTTAAATTTAATTTTTGAATAATTATTACAGGAAGAATTTGATAACTGTTTTGGTTATAAGGAAACAAGTATAAATTTGAAAAAATTTATGAAGAAACAAGTGAACGGTTGTACTCAACATAGTATTACGGATCGAATCAAACAAAATTTCCCAATACTATTTTGGATTCCGAGAGTGACCGCATCGGATATGGTGAAAGATGTCATTGCTGGTATTGCAGTTGGAATATTTTGTGTACCACAAGGTTTCATTCGTTTCTTCTTTTTAATTTTTGTTTTTGATAAAATGGACAAGAATTACTGGTACTGTCCAAATTAATTGGGCACACAAAAGGTTATTCATAAACTCTTCAGATGCTTTCGTACTATGTTTTTTAAGATTTATTTTAAGTAATTATTAAATTATTTTTTCCTGATAAATCTCGCAAAAAAGGTTCTTAAAAAGCAAATGTTATCATCCTATTGGCAGTTTTATGTAGCCATTTTGATTTTGAAAAAGGTTTTTATCTGAGGAAGTTTGATTTAATATTATTGTTTGGTTTGAAATTTGTATAATCAGCTTTTCTATCCTTCTGTATGCAAATGTAAAATTTTCAGATTAATGAGCTAATTAAAATGCTCGCGACTTGATTATATTTTGCAGAACATGTCAGAAGATGCGGACAATGACAATTTTGTCATTTCATCCTAATTTGTTTTACATTCAAGTTGAATTTAGCAATGGCATATGCTACATTAGCGAATGTGAATGCAGTGGTAGGCTTGTATACATCACTGTTTCCTACGTTAATTTATGTTGTATTTGGTACTTCGAAGCATGTCGATCTTGGTATGTAAGTTCTTTATTTTGGAGGTTTTATTTGGAATTGAAATTTTCAATTCATTCATCGACTGTATAAAATTTACCAAAGAACTTATAGAATCCTTTTAAGGTTCTTTTTCTACAATATTCAGCATAACCTTCCGAAAGAAATCTTTTTCATTCAGTTTGAATTAGATGACCTTGAAGTCTAACCACCATAAAAACTACCTCGCACTACTGAAATATTATAAAATGACGTTTGACGTTCTTGAAATGTCATTATGGATGATTTCAGGTATGTTTGCCGTTGCAGCACTAATGACAGGAAATGCACTGGAACGTAGAATGGAGGATTTATTAGACAAAAACAGCACTGAATTGCACGATTCTCAGGGGCTTGATAATACGGAATTAGCTGTTCCATTGATGGCTACTTTAACGTTTACCGTTGGCTTCGTTATGGTAACTGTGTATCGCATCTTAATTCATAATTACAATGTCTCAGTAATACAAGTGGATAGAAATAGAATCTATTAGAATCATCATTGATGAAAATTTTTTGAAGAGAAACCACCACATCGAAATAGTATGTTTGAAATTATACAGTACTTTATTGTTAAAATTAAGCGTGTACATTAATGGTCAACGATTGCACTGAATAGAGTCATAGGCTGCAAAAATTTCAAAAATTTTATTGGAAGTATTGTTGCTGCAAGTATGCACTGTAGTTGATGATAACTGTTCGAGAAAGGAAAACGAAATTAGTTTAGGTGAGATACGGTAAAACAGACAGAAATGCGCAAATTAAAAAAAAGAATACATTTCGTTGTTTTCTTTTTCTTCAAAGTAACTGGCAATAAAACTAATTTTCCAGGCAATTTTTGCTGTTCTACAATTACATTTTCTTGTTGTCTATTTGGCTGATTCAGTGGTTGGTGGTTTTACGACTGGTGCAGCATGTCATGTATTCGCATCACAAATGCCAAGACTAATCGGTGTCCAAATACCAGCACGAAATGGTCCCTTTGGCATCCTCAAATTACCATATGTTGGCTTTTCATTGCAAATATTTTTCATTTCTCTGTTTATTGTGTTATCAGTCGAAGTATTTTCAAGCCCTTCAAAGATTGGTAGTACTGCGAGAATGGCATATTTGTCATTGCTCGGATAAAATCCAGAAGATCTTTAGTTTCTCTACGATTTTGGGTTAATGCTGAAGGAAGCAAATTTTTGTGCGGTCATTATGTCGACGGTATCAATTACTGTGCTTATGCTTGGAAAGTACATTATAAATCCATCAATAAAGCAAAAGATTCGAGTACCATTTCCGTTTGAACTTCTTTTGGTTGGTAATTTAAATACCTTCAAGAAGTTCTCTATTCAAGTTGTTGCTGCCATTTCAAATTCTTGGAGCAGCTTTTTTTTCTGAACTATCAAATTACCTAGTATGTTGTTTTTTTTTTTTTTTTGGACACAAGCTTATTGTTAAAAAATTAAGCTTAACAATATGCCCTGTAAAAAAAAAAGTTTTGCAACTTTCTTTACTTAATAAATCACATGTACCATTGGGAATTATTCAGATGATAATTGGTACATTGATGACTTACATGCTCCAATTAAATGTGAATCAAAGAATTGCTGTTGTTGGATTAATACCATCTAAGTTGGCTTTTTAATTGTTTATTATTTCTTCGGTTTTTTCATCTTTCATATGTTCATTCAAGCTAATTCAATTGATATACCACAATTCACAAGGATCTTTTTAAATAGATATAGTTTCTTTGCTTACTCTGCTAAAGGACCATTTCGAAGACGTTTTCCATCTCAAGCCAATGCCAGGCTATTTGTTGTTTCATTCAAACATATTTTGAAGCCAAATTGCATATGCACTTAAAAAAAGCTTAATTATCAATTAATTGCAAAGAATGAATATGAAAACTTCAAGATAAATTCGTTGTGGCCATGGTAATTCAAATTAATTTCTTTAGATTACCAGTGCCAGCAATACCAAAATTCCGACATTTTACCGCATTTATTTTGGATGCAGTGGTAATCGCCATTGTAAACTATTCTGTAACAGTATCTGTCGGAAAATTATTAGCTAAAAAGCATGGATATCATATTAATCCTGGCCAGGTGTGGCAGGAATTTTTCAATTGCAAACATTCAACCTCCGAATTTTCCTAAACTTATCGCTGCTTCAGTCTACTTTCCTGCTGTTTTAACTGTTATGTTGAAACACGGTCATGTTATTTATTCGAAATTCATTTCGTCAATCATTAATGCACTGTTGAAATTGGAATGGCATTGTTTCAAGCATTGATTCTTGAGTAGTTTCCGAACTAGATATTATTTAAATATAAAAACTGTTGTTTATTTCAAATTTGGTCAAATGAATTTTTCTGTGAATTGCTTTTTCTAGGAAATGAAAGCAATGGCAATATGCCAGTTAGTGGGTGGATTCCTAAGTTGTCATCCTGCAAGTGCAAGTTTGTCGCGTGCTCTCGTAAATTCAGAGTTGGGTGCTACCTCAGCGGTTAGGTCTTCTCTTTCTGAAGGGAAACTTTATGTATAATTTTATATTATTTATTATATAAGCATTGCTTTTTAGAATATCAAAGCATTTCTTTGCTTACGAAATTAAAATAATGCTGATAAGTTAATTTCAATTATTCCTTTCGCCATAATAAACATTTTGCAAAAAAACAAACAATGGTTGTTACAGCTTTCAAGCGTTGTATCAGCACTTGTGGTGCTTTTGGTCATTTTGTTGGTTGGACCATTACTCTATTACTTGCCAATGGTAAGGTCATTCATTACTCGGTTGAAGCTTACATGACTAGCAACCGGAACTCTCTTAGTATCAGTAGCAAGGTTCACTTCATTTGCCAAGATCGTTTCAGTGTGTACTGGTATCGATAATAGTAGTAGCTCTACAGGGCATGTTTCTTAGAGCTGTTGAAGTCGTTCAGTATTGGAAAACTTCAAAAATTGACATGGTTAGTTCAGCTAATTCACAAGCACATTTGGAAATGCTCCATTACTGTTGGTAAGATGAATGGAATAATCTGTTGATAAGGAATAATCAGGAAGATGATCTGCTTAAGATTTTCAGTTAATGTGGTTGGTAAGTTTTCTGGCTACATTTTTCTGGAACGTGAGCCAAGGACTTGCTATAGCTGTAATATTTGCAATTATAACTGTCATTATTCGCACGCAATGGTTGGTAATCTCTCTGTTCATGACTCATATATTGACTAATTTAATAATTGGCAACCTCAGAAGGGTTTTTTAGTATTTCACTTTTCTTGGCTTTTTTCTCGATTTAACGTTAGATACATCGAAAAGTTACATTTCAATTCTTTTTTGTTTCTCGATTTATCTGTTGAAGCCAATTTTATTTTTTGTGAAATTAGATTATTTGAGATAAAATTTAAGGCCAAAAGCTGTAGTGCTTGGTGAAATGAAAGACACAGAGCTGTACAAAGACATACAGCATTACAGGTAAAATTTGACTGCTTTACGTCTATCATCTTTAAAACTTCTACATGCTTTGAGGTATAAACATGGAGAAATTGAGATTGTGTGAGAATCGTGAATTTATCATAGGACACAATGGCTTAGGTAAAGTTTGTATAACCTATTGTTGATGCAGTTTACTTTCAGCAAGTCAATAGTATCATCAACTATTGCAATATATCGTTATGATGCACCTTTACTTTTTGTAAACAGTGATTCATTTATCAGGAAAGCTCTTGATATTGTCGACGAGAAATTGGTTGTACAGTCCTTATTTCAAGCGTTTATTAGCATTTACTTGTTAATATAATTTAAACGGACCTTTTAGTTTTAAAATTCATTAAGTTTTTTTTCATATCCTTCCTTTTTATTAAAAACAATGAAAATTCTAGAAAATGTTGAGTGATAAAGAAATCGTTCACTTGATCATTGATGCGTCGGGATTTACTTGTATCGACTATACTGGAATTGAAAAATTGAAAGATTTATCGTTTGAATTGAAAACTCGTAATGTGGAAATGTTTATCGCGGGTTCAAAAGGTTATGCATTGTTTTTTCCAAATATATGAAATCTCCATCTGTTACATTCATGAATTGAAATGCTTTATTTTGAAAAGTAAGGTTATACCTACTGCAAGATTGTCTGCAAAGAAGAATTTTTCAGCAGCAGCACGAATAATGTTTGCCAAATGTAACATCTATCAGGTTATTCCATTGAATCATTTCTTTCCATGTGTGCACGATGCAGTATTGTTCGCAAAGGATCAGCAGATGGAGCGAACGAATATTTGTAAAAAGTAAGACATATATTGCTATAACGTTTAGAATAGATTCTTATATGTTAACTTATCATTCACTCATCGTCTACCTATCTTTCCACTTTGTCTGTTACTTTCTATAAATTGTGTCAAAGACAAGACCTCATCGTTTGAAGTTATCAGCAGTATTTTTATGATTGTAAGTAGTCCTTCCTTTCATTGAGCAGTTGTTATTTCCTTGACTTTTAAATCCATTTTTGAAATTTTTTGTTAAATTATTTAAGAATACGGCAAATAGAACATAGAGCTAATTCACTTTATACCAGGCGTTAATCAAATTTGTTTGTATTTCATAATATGCGCAGTTGCCCGCTGTCTTCGTCATGTATCATTTTCTCTATTACTTATTTTGCTTTTATCATTTTTTACTCTCTTTTCTCTTTTTGGGTTTGCCAGAATTCTTTCTCGTAGCAAATTCAGGATGTGGGTCATCAATTGTTCTATGTAAACATTTGTAAAGCTACATTGTATTTAAATATAATTTAGTATTTCAATTAGATCTAAGGTGATTGTATATAGTTTACTCATGTACAGTAATATTAACTCAATAGAAGAAGAAGAAGAAGAAGAATTAGATCTTCAAGGCCTTATGTTTTCCAAATAACAGTACATAAATCATCACAAATGTGGTAAAACAATTCAGCTATCAGTTCAAATCATGTAACGATCGACTGGTAATCTTCATAGTTATTAATTCCCGGTGTGTTTTTCAATAAAATTCTTCAACCTTTAATTTTAATTAAGAGAAATCGAACGAAAACTTTCTAACCTATCTGTTCCACTTCATGCAACAGCACAATTCATCCATCACTCTATCATTGATATCAATCTACCACATTAATGGACGACTGTGTCCATTTGGGACGATAAATTTTCGATTACATTTATTTTTTCATTGAGCTTTATTGCTTTGATTTTATTGCTAGCACAGTACATAGTATCCTCGTTCCTAGTAAATCGTTCAGACTGGCTTATTCCGGTCTTTTTGTACTTTCGTCAAATACGACCCGCAGCTTTGTCGTTTCGTCTCATAACTGGTTGATGGGGGTAAGAAGTGCGATAATCCTTCTGAATTGGATGTAACAACTTCTATGATACCAGCTTCTAGTTGTTGCTTGAATACTTCATTATAGTTCTGCAGCGGCATAATTCCTTTGCGTGTCATCATCTCGCATGTTGAACGTAATCAACCAAGAGGATGTGGCCGCTAGGAAGGATAATCGAGCTTAACGGTGGGCCGGGGCTATCAGAACCTACGACTTGACATATCTGCACATAGCTTACTACATCCGCTGAAAACAAATAGAATACCGACACCCAATTATAATTATAACCAGATCCACCCAAATATCGAACCGGAAGATCTCGAAAATGAACAATCTCTCCTGAAAAAAGACTGGCCTACACAAATTTTTTTTGAGTCAGGATTGTCGCTTAAATGACGATGATAGCTCTTGTTAAGGTGCCAAAAATATCAAATTTATTATATTCTTCCCCCGACATTTGGACGTTCTTATCGTGCTGTGAAGGTTGTGTTTTTGTGGGTTTGTGAGCGGTCGGTTTTCAACAGAGTTCTGTTGTTGATATCTTTGACCTTCATTGACCTCTTATCATTGGGTTTAATTAACGATAACAGCGTCGGTAGCAAGGTGTTGTTGTCGTAAATCAATCACTACTGCGCGGAAGAAAGGAATGGCAAGCTACTTCTGTACCTGCCAAGA
>JABVXS010000815.1:0-22832 GCA_013365335.1 Madathamugadia hiepei | reverse complement strand
TGCGGATTACCCACTGCGCTATGGGTAACCGCACTCACTTACTTATTTACTATAGAATCAATTAATTGTCCATTAGATTAATTAATTGCAATTTTGCTAAATTTTTTTGCTTTGCTTAATTTTTTTTTTCAACGAATATACTTTTCTCATTTAAAAGTGATTTCGAACAAATTTTGCACAATTTAAACGAACAAAACTAATTTGTCCTAAAGTTCAATTCTTTGATTTTTTTCAAATTTAATTTGAATATTTTTAATTCACCAAAGTGACTATTTGCAATTTCGTGAAACACTAATCAAAAAAGATTTTCGAAATAGAAAGAAATCACATTAATGATTGTTGTAGTATTTGATTTCAGTCCTTGCTGTAACCACCTTGATCAACGATCATTTCGGCTTTTTTATTAATGAATTTGAGCCATAAGTTTTAAAATAAATTTAGTTTAAGTGAAAAAAATCTAAAAAAATTATTGAATTTCAATTTGAAATAAATCGAACGTCCATCATTGAAGAACATATTTCGGTCATCTTCGGATCCATACGATTAGGGTACTATAACCATAACCTTTCTGCAGCATTATTACTATCAGTAAGAATACTGTAATAAATTTTTTAAAATTTCCAGAGCTCTTAAGACAACTTCAGCTGAACATTATGATCATATGCATAAATTGCTACCAAAGCTGAAGCCGCAATCCGAAGATTGCCTACGTATGAATATTTATGTACCTGAAAGAATTTGTATGTTTTTTTTCTAAAAATTTTTAAAAAATTGAAACCAAAAAAAAACTTTTCACATCAAAAATTTGTAAGAATTAAACTTTATAAGCAAAGAAAATTTTAATTGAACTATAATCCAAACTGGTTTCATTAAAATTTATTTTTTATTGAAAAATTTACATTTCAAATTCATTAGTTTAAATTAAATGAAAAATTTTTTGAGGAATTATTTTAAATAAATGGCTTATTTTTTGCTAGAAAAAAATAAACTTTCGTTTTCAAGTTTTTTGTACAGATTCGAACCAGAAACAGCTACCGGTTTTGGTGGTAGTGCATGGTGATGAATATGGTTGGAATAGTGGTAATCCATACAATGGTACCATACTTGCTTCCTATGGACAAATTATTGTAATTACACTCAATTATCGCCTCGGAGTTTTTGGTAAACATTTATTTTTCTCTGAAATTTCCCATCTTTTTATATAATTAGACTTTTTCATTTTTCTTTCGGGGAGGGTGAGAAGGGGATGAAAGGAAACATTTTGTTTCAAATATTTATAAAAGAAAATGGTTTTTATTTTAGTGAAACAATTAAAATTTAGGATTTTTGGGACGATGTGAATCATCCAGTTGCACCGGTAATTCAGGTTTAACAGATTTGGTAGTAGCATTAAAAATGCTTACAAATATTTTACCAGCATTTGGTGGTGACCCTAATTTGATCACAATTTTAGGTTGGGGTTCCGGTGCATCCTTGGTAAGTAGAAAAAAAATTATTTGGTGAATTTCTGATTTTTTTTTTTGCTTAATTTAAAAATTAGCAAAATTTTTGCTAAAAAAATTTCGAAATGTTTTGAAAAATACCTATTACACTCATAGTTCAACTATGATCTTGCATGCAACGTACGATACCTTCCGTGAAATTACATAGTCAACTTTTAGGTTTCTTTATTGATGGCTTCTCCGATTACCCAACCAAATAATCGGATGTTTCGAAGGGCAATCTTACTCGATGGTACCGCTTTGGCACCATGGGCAATGAGTAAAAATCCTCAAGAAAATTTTTTACAACTTGCAGAACATTTAAAGGCATAGAAAAGTTTTATGAAAATTTTTTAATTAAATTAATTGGATATAATTATTATAATTATGATAGTGCTTGATAGCTATAGCAGATACCAGTGCTACTCTTACCAAGGTTAAAATGAAATGGGAATTTTTTTATTTGTGCAAGAATGGGGAGAAGGGAAGGGGAAAAATGAAAGGAAAAGTTCAATTTCTTGTAAATAAAATTTTATTATTGAGCAAATTTATTATTATTATTATTATTGAGGGAATTAACTATAAAGATGATTTTTAAGCCAATATTGCAGCAACTGAATTGAATCAATTTCATGTAATTAATTAAAGTGTATGAAAAAAGCGAACAAGAAGAAGCGTTTATCATACGATGAAAGAAGTACGGAAGGTATCGTACGTTGCATGCAAGATCATTCACCGCAGAATATCACTCGAGCAGGACGGAAAATTTCCACACCAACATTTCTTTCTCGATTTGCACCGATAGTTGATGGTCAGGTAGGTCATTAATTACTTTATCGATTTCGATCAACTGGTCAGAGGATTTTTTTTTGAATTACCAATGGTCATGTAGGTTATTAAATTACTTTAATTTTTACTAACTGGTCAGGTAAGGTTTTTCTGGTTGTTCATGATCGTCAAATAAGGTCATTAACATTTATATTATTGAGTTGAAAAGATTCACCAATTCAGAAGGGTTCAGCGGTACTCCTTTATTTCTTTGTAAGGTATTCATCGAGTGTATGAAGAAGGTACAATGGTCACCTGCCATATAATTATGATTCGAATAATTAGAAAAAAGAATCAAACGAAATTTCAGGTTGTACCAAACAAACCGGAAGCATTATTTGGAACACAATATGGATCATTATTTCGCGATATTGATTTATTGATTGGATTCAGCAGTAATCCAGCTCATCATTTACTAGCAAATGATGATTTGCAATTAGGCATTGATAAAGAGAGACGCGAAAAAATTTTTCGGTTTGTACAAAATTTTTCTTTAATTTTCATTGAAATTTCTGTTTCAAAAAGAAAATTTTCAATTTATGAAAAAATTCAATTTGTATGGAAAATTTTTGTTTGTTTTGTTTTGTTTCGAAACAATCAATTTTTTAGGAAGTTAAAAATAAGTTTTTTTTATTTGCAGAACACTGATAAGAAATCTTTATGATTATCATCGAAAGGAAATTTTGGCAGCACTTATCAATGAATACACTGATTGGGATAATCCAAAAGTGTGATGAAATGAATTTTTTTCGATTATTTAAAATTTAATTAAATTTTTATAAAAATTGCCACGTTCAAATGTCTATTTTTAGGATCATCCAAAAACAATCCGTAATGGTGTCCTAGCTGCACTTAGTGATGCACTTTATGTTGCACCACTGATCGAAACAGGTCGACTGCATTCAAATGATCGTGACGATGATGGTGATGATCGTCGGGAAATATCAAAAACCTTCATGTGAGAGTTTCATTTTTGATTATTCTTCAAAATCGAATTAATATAATTCCTAAACTTGAATTGTTAATGTTTACTGCATAATAAATTGCACAAATAATTTCAAGGAATGTATTATGTTAATGTTTGAAAATTTCATAAAATTAGGTTCTTGTTTGCGCATGAATCAAAGCATTCAACAACAGAAACGATAGCAAGTGGTATTCGTGGTTCCATTTCTGGTGATCATATTCCATACATTTTCGGCTATCCACTTAGCAATGATAATGATGTTAGCTTGAATTCGTTTGAAATTTGCTTCTTCAAAATGAACAATTTCAAATTACTTTTATATGACGGATTAGAAGATTTAAAGTTTAAGTAAAAACTATCCAAAACTCACTTAAGTGTAAAAACTATCCAAAACTCACTTAAGTTTATTGTTATCGTAAAATTCAACACAAAGAGCTTTTTTTCTTGTAATTTCAAAACGATTTGTGAATTTTTATAAATTTTTAAATTTCAAAAATTTATCATTTCTAGAATTTTTTTCAAAAATTTGTTCTAGCTTTTTTCTGGCTTCACATCTGATGATCAAATGATCTCACGTATCATGATGCATTACATTGCAAATTTTGTCAAATCTGGGTAAATTTTTATTCTTGCTCCAAACATTTTTAAATTTCATAAAAAATGTTACCTTAAATGAATCGAAATTGATATTTCCCATAGGTGATATTATAAATATTATAAATTGATCGTATTTTTCTGCTTTTTTTTTGAATCTTTATAGTTCTAAAGAAGAAAAGAAAAATGATGAAAATGTTCGCTTAGACAAAAAATAATATTTGGAAAAATTTTTATTTTTCTACTTATATTTAAATACTTCCATTATTCATCCAAAGAAGCAATTTATTGAAATTAATGGATTCCAAACAATAACAAAAGCTTTAAAGCGATCCAACTAAACCAGTTGCACTAAAATCGGCAATACCAATTGCGGGACGTTTCCATAGCGCTGCATGGCCACAACTTACACAACGAAATCGTGAACCTTATCTTGAAATAAGTATGGTAAAATCATTTTTTTCAAAAAACACTGACAAAGTTAAAATCGTTGATTTACCTTATCCATTTCCTGCAACCTAAAATGCAACCTGAAATCATTTGCATGATAAACAATAGCTTAGGTTCAATTATGTTACGTGAAAAATTTAGCATAGAAAGCATAGAAACCGCAAAATGACCAGTATTCAGAAGTTTTTCAATACAGTAACGCCTAGAGTTATTGTATTCTAATCATATTCTTTTAGCTGATCGGCCACAGGTGAAAAATTATTACCGTAATGCTCAGGTTGCTTTTTGGAATAATCTGATTCCACAATTAAATACTAATAGCAAAGAAGAAGTATCAACACCTGAGGTGTGTGTGTTTTTTTTTTTATAATTAACATTTTGCTTCGTTGAAATAAGGTCGAAATTTATGCAAAAAAAAGTTGATCAAAAGTTGATTTTTTTGTAGGAACATCATTTCCTTCCAAATCATTTCAAGCGTGACTCATTTTTTGGTACTGTAAGACCATATGCAAGTTATGCTAATGAACCATTCCCACCGCCACCACTTCCACCAACACCACTTCCAAAATCTATCGAAAAACTTACCAAACGTTTGTTTTCCTTTCTTTTTTTCCATTGTTAATTTTAAAACTTATTTGTGCATTGATTGGTGCCGCATATGATTTGGGTTTTTCATATTTTTTATTTTATTGCATTCTGACCAAATTCTTCAAGCTGATCGGCAACGAGTGGAAGATTGTTGCCGTAATGCTGAGTTTAAATAGTTGGCAATGGGGATGAAGTAAAATTGTGAAATAACATTTAAATGAAAGTATATTTGAGTTTCTTCGCAAGAGAAAATTTCTGGAACACAGACAACTCCGATGCCAAATGCAAAAGCAGCTCGCAGTAATACGATGCTATCAGTTACAGTAGCTATTGGATTTGGCTTATTAATTTTGAATATATGTTTTGCCCTTGGCCTCTACAGACAGGTTTGTTCGGAATATTTCATCATTCACCTAATCGATTTGATAATCTACGATACGATTCATGTCGAAATGTGTAACTGAAATGAACAAATTAATTAGCTTTAATGTTTGGTGTTTAATTCAATTTCTGTTTTAATATTTAATTTTACAAAATTGATTATTTTCCATATGATCTACAAATAATTCCAAACGTTTCCTTTCTATAGCTTTATTACTTAAAATAAAATTAATTACTTTAAAGGAGGACAATTACTTCTAATTTAACAAGCTGTTTACGGGTGACCTGCAAATGTTTTGAATTTAATTTTTAACTTCCGTAAATCCCATTTTCAAGTCACTGAAGTATTAAATTATTGTTTTTTAAATTTCTGAAAAGAATTCCTTTTCATGCTAATTTTATAGTGTAATAAGAAGGACGAAATAAAGAAGAAGTTGCAATTACAGTATCAGACATATTCAGCAAATTATCAATTAAATACCACCACCGGTGTGAATAACATTGCTGGACAACAGGTAACTAGAGAAGTTAAACTTTTAAAATTATCAACATTTTTAAATATATATTCCTAATTCCATCGTCGTGGCCTAACTTCGAAACGAAGGTTGTAGGGATTTCGCACCTGTTCAACGAATCTTCATTGAACGTGAGGATTCAATTTCTTCATTGAGGTACAGTGTGCTGGGATTGTTGTCACTGCTCCAGAAGTTCACCTTACAGTGCCTAACAAGCTTGGACGATGACAGCAAAATCTTCGGACTGCAAGTCCTGTTTAGATTCATATTTTAGTTGGATTGCCTTATAGGCTTAGGACAACTTTATTTACCTGAACTGGGCGAGAGTGTAGTTCTCGGATGATTTCCTGAAACCTAACTGGTATATCCTGCTCGTGAACACACTTTTCTCTCCATAAGTTTGATCCATCTGACCCTGCTGGAAACATACGCCAACGCTAACAAATCAAGGGTTGGAGAACATTAACTAATTAGCTGATTATCAAGTAGTCAGGCTTTCTTACTAGTTAATGAAGGAGCTTGTCATCGTCAATAATCAGCAATGCAGCATGACACTTATTTGTAACCATATTTATTAATTTCCTGAAAATTGTTTGATGTACTTCCATAGTTCTGGTACCACTGGATGTGATCGATCAGTTCATCGATCATTAAATTTATCATGATAATTTAATTACATAGAACATTGATTAAACGCACCTATTCTCTTATTGTTAAACCGAAAATTACGAATAAAATAGAAGTAAAGATCCGGAATAATTTCCGGTGAGGATTTATTTTATTTCAATAATTTTACAAATTTCAATTTTGTAAAATTATTGAAAAAAAAAAATTTTTTTTTCTTTCACATCTCAATCTGAGCGATCGTAGTTTTTTTTTAGCAATTAAATTACATTTCATCACCACCACCACCACCATTACTCAGTCAACGATCATCGATAACAAATTCAATGAATGCACCGTTGGATTCAACATCGTCGAAAGCGAACGAATATGAACCATGTCGTACGGGTTCCTATCAAAACTACAATGATCGATCACATAGCGATGCATTGATTACAAGTTGTAATTATCAGGAACAGGTTAATTAATCATTAATTGTACTTAAAAACATTTTTTATGACCATTATTGCACTTAGCCTTTCAATTAAACTATCAACCTTGTTTTCGTTATTCCTTCCGTATGTTTGTATTCCAATAGAATTCCTTATTGGTTTGTCAACTTTGAGTATCTATTTTTATTCGTTGTTACAGTATTATTAAAGTATCACATACAGTAATGAATAACAAGGCTTAGAATCATTCTGCTTATTACGCTGGAAAATGTCGAAATGTATATTTTAATTATTTCCTTTGATTCTGGCAGCCTAATTTTTGCCATCTCTTGCGTAATCAGTAACGCTTCACACTATGCTTTTTGAAAATACTCCAACGATTTAAACAAAAATGAAGATTTCATGTTGAAAATTTTTCTGTTCTTTCTTTAAGGATCCATTATTGTCAACTGCTAACAAAGCATTGGTTGGTTCGTTGCGGATCGGTGTAAGTCCAACATGTCCAAAGCATGGTCGAGCAGCAATGGCTCAAGCAGGTGGCAAAGGTAGTGCGTTAGGTAGTTTATCTACTGGTGGACATACATTGGAGGAGATACAAGTGTAATTATGTGTGTGTACAACAGTGTTATTTTTGATTGCTTGAAAATTTTAATTTTTTGTTACTTACATTGAACCACTTTGTTGTTAAATTTTTTTTTTTTGAAAATTCAAATTTTATTTTACGTGCCATTTTATCAGAAAAGATTTATTTTCACAAAAAATTTCCAATGTTAATTTGAGTTTCTAAGCATTCTTATTTTACTTTGAACACTCGGCAATTCAATTCTATACGAGTTTGTTTCAGGAAAATTTTGATCTAATTACAAGAGAATTTCGCTGTAATTCTAAAATGATACTATTTTTATATCACGTCCTTACAGTCTATATGCCGTTGCTAAAAAGTTTTAAACGAATTAAATACCAATTTTAGGCCGGTTGTTATAATTTTCATTCCATCCATATTCATATCAGTAGGGTGGGATTTGACTGCAGATGAGACACCTAGTTGAAATCATTTTGAATCAGATGAGATCATTGCGAGACGATCCTTTGATACACTTTGTCTTTGTCCTCAAATTCATTTCGGGATTCTTGGCAATGAAGTCGCTTATATCTGTTGAAATCGAGAAGTGTATGTATTTATTGTTGGATATATGACAAATTAAGCAAACCGCAAACTTGGCTAATTGAAAATTCATAAACAATATGAGTAGAGTTATCAATAATTATGACGCTTAAGTCGCTACGAAGTTAAAACTAATACAATCGAAGAACGTTTAGGAACTACGTGCATGAACCATAATACAGGTAAGAGTAAAGAAGAAAATGTCTCCACAACTGTTAAAAATTGATGAACCGGAAGTTTAAAATGGTTAGGAATGTTAGGAAACATGGTTTACAGAATGGAACCTATAGTGATTTCATTAAAGGTTTAAGAAATCAAGCAAAGAAGCATTTCTCAGACAAAGATTGGAATAAATTAACACATAGATTCTAAAATTAAAGTTTGGTGATATTAAATTGTAAATGAGGATTATTAAATTTGGAAATAGTAATAAATAACTTTGAAATATTTCAAAAAATCCAAAAAGTAGCGTTTAAAAGATTTTACAAACGGAAAAAGTGATTTTATTTTACTTTTCATGGGAAATAAATTTTGTACAGAAAAGAATTATTCAAGCAAAAAGAAAAAATGAAAAATTGGGTTTGCTTTCAAATTTACATTTACAACAAAAAAAAGAAAGATATTGAAAGGCAAATTTTTTCCTCAAAATTTCATGTTTTTAATGAAGCATTTAGTTAATATTTGTATCGCTCGTAAGCGGTCGGTTTCCGAAGATAGACCTTAGCGACTGGTCGGTGGAAGTAAATCTGGTCGCAGTAGCATGAAAAAGCAACGGTTTTCTGGCTTATAGATGAAGCGCGGAACTGTGACGTGGAGACGACGCTCTTGCAATAGCGCACCCTACAAATGCTAAGAAGAAGAAGGAGGATGAAGCATTCATATTAAAAATCCCAGAAATTGGTTTAAAAAATGAAGCATTTGCACTTTTTTTTGTTCAGTTAATACTGTTTGTCTTTGAGTAGATTTTGTTTTTTCAAGTAATAAAGGTTGAAACAAATGTTTTCGACTTGCAATAGATGAAAAAGAAATTTTTTTCAACTATACTTTGATCATTTCACATGAGGAACTGCCAAACTTATCCAACAACAATCAATTTGGTTGCTGTTTAATTTAATTTTTCCTACTAGAATCCAAAAAAAAAAGAATTAATCAAATTAAATCAATCATTTTATTGATAACTTTTCCCAGTAAATATCAATTAGCCGAGAAAACTAAAGCGAAAATTTTCGCTTTTCTATCGCACAAAACATGTGATGTTATGTTTTAGTAATAATATTAATACTGAAAGGTAAAAGAGAAAAGAAATGAAATAAAATTGATGGCAAACTTTTTTATTTTCTTTCATTTTGGGATCTGAAATGAATGAATGGCGGAAAATATATTACCAAAGATTGGAATAATTGAAGAGGAAACTTATCCGAAACTTTTTTTTCATTTGTTATTGAATTTGATGTATAATTTAGGGATGAATTTTATGAAAAGCAAAAAGTTTCCTAATGAAATATATGTGTGTGTATTTTTTTGCATGAAGTTTCTTACTAAATAATGAAAAATAGAATTGATGCAAATTAAAATTATTGTAAAAACTTGAAAATTATCATAAATACAAATTTATTTTTCAAAATGATGCTCAGAATGTTTTTGAATTATATTACCAATTAAATACGCTGCCAGTTTTTTTTCACATATTTTTTATGATCCTATATTTGAAAATTAATATTTCTATCGATCGTAAGCGCTCGATTCCTGAAGACAGACCTTAGCCATGGGTAAATCTAGTCGCAGTGGCATGAATGCTAGGAGGTGCTCCTACGATGACGTGCATGGACATGACCTGGTACATGCGAATCATTAGCAAGGGCTTCTGGCTTATGGATGAAGCACAGAACTGTGGCGTGGAGATGACGCTCTATAGCAGACCCACAGTCACGTAGGACAAACGCTAAGCAGAAGAAGAGGAAGAGGAGGAGGAGGAGGGGAATAGAAAATTACAGAAATTCTTTTTTGCAAAATTTTCTTTAATGCAGTGGTATTATTTCATAAAAAAGTTGAAAATAATTGATGATTGTAATCATTACAATAAGGTAAAGTTGCAAAATATTTTAAAATTAATTTAAAGCTTCTTTAGCCGCCAGCAAATAATTTGCCGACCATCACTGTTCAAATTGTAAAGGATGATAAATCCCAACATTCATCATGTTACTCATGTCATATATTAGTGAAATTTCAAATTCAAATTAAATTTTTGAATATGAAATTTTGTTTTCCAAACTTTCTGTAAGAGCTCATTTATTATTGCTTTAATTATAAATTGAACTTTTATCCTTCCCCTTTGCCACCACTCTCTCTTCTTTCAAACTTTTTTTCAAGATTTTTCCAGTATAAACGGAAAGTTTTAAAAATATTTCAATTAAAACAGAAAGTTTTGTTCAAAATTTTTTTTCAGGTTTTTTAAGATATTGAAGATTCTTTTTTTTCCTTATATTTCCAATGAAGCAATGACCTAAATGAAAAATAATTTGAATAGATGTTTCAAGAATTTTTGAAAAAAAAATTTCAAAGAAAAGTTTCCTTCCTTGTTTTCTTACTTAGTAAATTAATAACCAATATGCAACGTATTATCTCAATTTTAAATAGAAATTATCGTTGTTTTGCAGAAATCTAATTAATGCGGTATAGTCGAAAGGAAAAAACCTTTTGATAAATTTGTGTTTTTGTTTTCTTATTTTTTTCCAAAAATCATTGATCCATGAAATATAATAAATTTTGTTTCCTTTTTATTTTTTCGTTCAAAAAAAATTGAATAAATACAAATAAAAACTTGTCATTGCTGAATAATTTTATTGAAAACTTAAAAATATCCATCTTCTAAATACAGAAAATTTTTTAAAATTTAATTGATTTAAAAAAGTAACATTATGCATTGCTCGCATTATTCCATAAAATCAAAATTTCCGCGTAAAATTTAAAAAAATTCTATAATTATTTGAATAATGCTTATTGAAATAAGCATTGTTCTATATTTCTCACTGAATTCATCAAGACTTTTTCAAACTTTTTTCTTTTACTTTTACTCAAAGGCTGATCAATTTAGGCCTATCGGTATCATTGCATATTGACAAACATTGAATTGATGAGCTTGGAAACGAAGAACTTCCCATTGTTGACAATGAATTTAATTGAGCTGATATCATTCCAATGCATGATAGGCACGGCCGAAGAGGCGGGGCTGGGATCATTTTCAGTAATGTCGTTTGAATTTAGATAAAAATAAAAAGTAAAAGTGAAAGAAATGAGAGGAATGAAGGAATGAATGGTAAGAGTGCGTAATGAAAAGCTAGACAATTGAAGGAAAGTTTTTAAGACGCTTTAGTCCGAGCCCAATATCATCAACATCAGTGTACGCAATTTGGGATTACATTGCTTACCTATAAACTTTGTCGACATTTCATTGTTTCATTCCGGCAACTATGGATGTCAAAGGTTGGATAATGCATGTAGCGAAACTTGCATTTCTCATTGTCACCATTGCAACGACAACAACGACACCATTACAAGTTACAATGAACGAACCGAGTAAGTGAAAATTTTTTTAATTGTTAAATATTTATACTTTATGAATCTTATTGTAGTAAAATTTCTACTTAATTCAACAATTTCAAGGAACTTTTTTTTCAATGCATTACATACTATCTATTACTACTTACCTACGATCTTGCATGCTGCAACTTATTAAATGACACATTGCTTCCAGAATGAAATTTCCTTTTCCCTTCTCATTTTCTTTCTTAATTAGACTAATTAAGAAACCCGAAGCATTGTATGCCTTTTTCATTCATATGCATTGAAAAGTGAAATACTCTTAATTACATTAAGGAAAGCATGTTTATGAAGTTCTATGGATGCAGCACTTGCATCGTTCCAGCACCACTTTTGCATGCAGTAATTTTGCAATTTACACAAGCTCTTTCATGCGGTACTCTTGCATACATTATTTCATGAAAATTTTCAAGTAGATATTTTCATTATTCCGTCTCTTTTTGCACACAACGTTAATGCATATACCACTGCTTGCATTATGAATCCATCCCTGAATGATATTGAGTTCAAAAAACGAATTTTATTCAGTTTGTTAATTAAATTTTGATGCATTTTGATAATTGAGAAACTTTGAAAACTGTTTTCAACACTTCAATTAATTAATGCACGAGAAGAGCAATCTTCAGGATGTTTCGAGATTCTCGAGATTGCTCAATTTCCTTTTCCTGAAAAACTGATGCCGCAATGAATTTTAGCTTTGATTGAAAGGAAAAGAAAATTGAATTGATGCGGATTAACAGCAAACTTCTTGCCTCATAGATTTCCCCTTACTTAAATTAAACTTTCCAACTAAATCTTGTTATTTGACATAGTTAAACATAAACAATAAAAAGGAAAGAAAAAAGACACAAAATTAATCATTGAAAGACAAATTTCAATTTTAAAATATGCAATGCATTTTTAAATTAAATTAAAAATTTTTTTAATTTAAATAAAAGCATAATTGTTTTACTGTTATAAATTGCTTTTCGCTTCTGTTTCTTTTTTCATCAAATTTATTCAATTTCATGAAAATTGAATAAATTTGTAAACAGTAAGAAAAAGATTTATTTTGAAATTTTTTTGCTTTAATCAGTAATTACTTTTGTTTAATTATTACTAATTTGTTTTATTATTTTTCAAAATTACACGTAAATTTTTGACAACAAATTCTTTGATGCCTTTATCACAGGTAGCAACAATTTTAATTGTTAATTTTAATTTGAAAAAGTTGATTTTTTCACCTAAATTATGCACAGCTAGTATTCATTCCATTATTGGTTGTCCTGCGGAACAATATCCATCAATGATTGATAAGAATGGTTGCTTTTGCAAATAATTAGCTTTTTTAATTAGCAGCATCAAATGAGTGAAATAATTTCCAATTTTTTTTTATTTTCATTTACAAAAGAAAAAAAAACTTAATTTGATCGATTTACTAATCCTGAATTTAGTAAAATTTTGGAAATAAATCAATTATCGTTGCTTACCTTCGCAAATTGTCACTGTATGAACTGTCATTTCACTGCATCATCATACAGATAAAATACATGCTGTGGCCACTCCTCTGCACTAGCCGCTTTTTTTTCAAATTCATTAAAATTAAAACATTAACGGAAAACTTTTCTTGTGGTGAAACTTTTCCTTTGGAAAAATACTCCACTGCATTACGGTGGTCTGCAGTAATTAATAAAATACGATAATCCAAATAGCATTGAAACTTTTCTGCTAATTGGAAATTTCGAAAAAAATAATTTTTTTTGCAGATTCCTTCAGGATAATGAATGATTGGAATGATGCGGGATCGTTGGATTCATTGCTTAAAAAAGGTTTCAATTATTATTTTTGAAATACTGCACAATGAATATTCGTAAAAATGTTAAATTCGAAATTAACGCTTATTTTTTGTAAATAATTACTGGCAAAAGTTAAATGAACTAAAAAGAAGAAGCAAACAAAGTTGCAACAATTGCAATGAAAATATTGCATGCGACAGATTGTTCACAGCAAATACCAACTGCAATTTTAATTAAAACCTTTTTTTGGAAAGAAAAGAAAACATTTGTGATTTAGGTTTACCTAATTCTTAAAAAAATAATTCAATGATTGTGGTTTGTTATTTCAACAAAAATTCTATTTGCTCTCAATAGTTGAAGGTTAAAAGAAAAATTTTTTTCGCATTTATCCTCAGTGAACATTTTACAAAGCTTAGGCTATTCTCATAGATCACTTTGAACTTCTAATGAATAAATTTTGAGCTTAAAAAATGAAGGTCAGAGCAATATGAACAGCAATAAAAATATCGCATGACAGGTAAATTGAAATTTAGTCAACGCTTAATCTAGTCAACGCTTAAATTTAGTCAACTCTCAATTCCACAAATTATTTTTGGATTCCAATTCTTTTTTTTTTTTTGTTTTGCAAACTTCTAATTAAAAATATGATCAATGACAAAAGGAGTGGATATTTTTAATTAAAAATTTAACTGCAGACATAGTGGCAAACTTGTGCTGTGAAAAATTGATGAAATGAAGAGGAACATATTTTTCGTAGATAAAAAAATGATCGAAAATAAAAACAACAAACAAAAATTCTTTTGTTCAATGTCAAGATAAAAATTTTATTAAATTGATAAAAATTTAATCGATTGTTTTTTACTTAATTAATTTTATTAGTTTGCTTTTCAATTTCAATCCTTTTCTGTAAATTTCAAAAATAATTTTTTCTTTTTGTATATCCCATTTTTGTTTCAGTGCATTTCTATAATAAATTAATTCATTAGAAACATCGTTCGGAAGCTGAAAAATTCATTTAAATTAATCATTATAATTAAATAAAATTAAAACCAGCAATTCGTTGTTGGGAAAAGATTCCAGGAAAAGTAATTTGGTTAGGAAAATTAAAGTCCCTTCCATCGCTGCAACTTTAGCATTGACCATGAAATTTTTATAACAAAAAAAAAATGAAATAAAACTGTGAATTTTTTAAGAAAAAAAACGATTTTCAAAATGAAATTCTCAAAAAGGCAAAAAAGAGTTTAACTGAGATGTTCAAGTTTCATCAAACTATTTCATTTGTGATTTCATTGTTTCATCATCATTTAACCAGTTCTTCTTCATCCACACTTATACTGAGTGAAACAAGCGAAAGAATCATAATAATTAAATTTCAATAAATATTATTTAAGATATAAAAAGGAAAATTATGTAGTTAATTTTAAAAGTTGAATTTCAAAATTGCATCATTATTTTTTTTGTTGTTAAAAATGATAAATTAAAAAAAAAAAAACTAATTTTATCGATCGAGCAGTTTCAAGCAATTTCTGTTCAATTTTTTTGGATAATTTCAGATTTTCTAAAATACGGACAACGTGTTTATCGACCTGATTACCGAGCTTTCGTGCCCAATCCATTACAATTGGGCGAAATTGGCATGGAAAAGAAGGATATACCTGGTAAGTTAGATGTTTGCATGAAAAAATTTTTTCAAAACTAACAAAAGTTTCCAAAGAGAGAAAAAGAGAAATTTTTGGAAAAAAATAACAAAAATAAAAAATTGGTTTAAGAAAATTTTCAATCTTTTATCAAACGGTTTCATTGTTTTTGATCTCATTGTTTTTTCTTTTTTAATTAGACTTTAAAAAGTTTTTTTGTGCAGGTGTCTTGAGATACGGCAAAAGGGAAGGTGAAATACCAAGAGTACTACGATATGGCAAACGTTACGATGAAATACCTGGCGTATTACGTTTTGGCAAATGAATGATCAGGTGGAAGGGACAGTCAGGCGATGCTGGAAAAATTTCAAAAAATTATTTGGGAAGGCAAAGAAAAAATTTTGGACATTCAAAAAGTGTCGAACTTTTTTTAAATTATCAACAATTTTCATAGAAAAGTAATTTTTAAATCACAAGTGAAATTTGAAAATTTTGGACTCGCAACGATGAGTTAATTGATGTGATATGCAATTTGATAAAGTTGGAATGATGATAAATGCAAGTATTTGTGATCTTCGTGCCAAACCTAGTAATTATCATCAACCTGTGAAATCAATCCAAGCTATTTTTGTTGAAAGAAAAATTTAATTAGAAAAAAATTGCATTGTCAGCAAAAAAATGAAAGGTTATTTGGTGGAGGAAGGTTAGGTTAATCATTAAAGTACTTGAAAATATTAACATTGATTGCATCCGTTTATTTTAAATAATGTTAAACTCAAATTTTAAAAAAATTCCGTAATTCAAGGTAATTAAAAACTTTAAACACGAGTGTTTAGTTTACTATTTATTCCAGTTAAGGTGAGATAATATAATGGGTATTCGAAATGGCGCAAGATTAGAAATACAATAATTCAAAGTAATTAAAACTTAAATACTTATGGTAATTGCATCGCTCATAGCAATTGGTGTATGAAAAAATATTGAAAATTTTGATTACACAAATACCTAAGACTTTTAAAAACTTGAAAACATTAATAATATGTATTCCAATTTGTTGCAAAACAAGAAATGCTTATTTTGCAATCTAATCCGGTCGATGTAAGACTAAAAATATTGCAAATTATGACAATCCAGAATAATTAAAAACCTAAAGTTATGAATATTTATTTGATTAACTTATTCCAGTTCGAATACGTTGAATCAATTTTCCAGTTTCTAATAGTTAATTAATTAAATTCATTCCTTCACATGCTAGAAAAAGGTCAAATATCAAACCAATTTTTCCATTCGATTTGTTTGATGGAACTAAAAAAAGGAAACATCAATTTCACACTTGCTTAATTAATACAATCATTATCCGATTTGTCGAAAAGTTTCCAAGCTGCTTGCAATGATATAAATTAATTAATGATCTGATTATTATTCATCATGGTCAGAAATCCTTATTTGTTACCAAAAGTCATTGGCAGGACCAACTGGGATCGCTTTTTTTAAATCAAAAAATGAATTTTTGAAAAGTGCAAATAATTATTCAATAGAAAGTTATGTGATTTAGATTTACATTGCAAACTTTTATTGAAATTCTACAAATTCAAAATTGACTGCAAGTTTTTGTTTGTCTAAAGCTTTCAAAGCAACTCTGCTAATTAATTGATTGTTGCATTCTGTAAAAAATTATTGGGTAAAATAAATTTTCAGCTATTGCCTAAGAGATTATCTGGAAATGATTTTTTTCTTCTAAAATCTTCAAAATTCCGAAAAAAAAGAAAATGGTACTATGCAGTTAATCAAACTTCTAAAAAATGACATTATAAATGATGTAACTTATAGATTAATTAATAAGCTTAAAAAATGATGCTACTAATGAATTAATTTAATTGATCCTAATTTCTTACCAAAATTACAAATAAAATATGGAAAAAATTAATTAATAAATTCCCCTCCCTCTTCTCGAGCAAAAAAATCTACGAAAAGAAGAAATATGGATGAAATACTATTATTCGAAGTCATACTGTAAAGGCCATTTATAGGTAATAATTACACATAGTTAATTTTTTTCCTTACCTTTCCTACCTTTTACCTCAAATTCATACACCTTTCCAAATACAACACAATATCTCATGTTGCTATATCGGCATCATCAAAAGGTTTGTTATGTCGTTAAAAGGTGCGAATTTTCGGGTTTCTTCTTCGACGTCGTATTTTCTTTCTTTATTTCATTTGTCCTCGATTAACAGTAATTAACAAGATGATGATGATCATGGTGAAGTTATTTCGCTAATCGACCACTTAACCACTGGATTCGATATATACATACATTACAATGTATCACCTATCCTTTGATCTTACCGCCGCAACACATATTTTTCCTCAATCACAAATTACTGTAATGCTTCCTTTTTTTGTTCTGGCAAAATTTTTTTTTTTGTTACGATAAAAAACAGAAAACAAAGTTGTGTGGTGGATTTGGAAGTGATCTGAAAAAGATATGGGTAAATGGAATTTACACCTTAAGGTAATTTACCTGAAATATATTCGTTGTTCTTCCATTTAGTTTCGTTGTTTAATGAGAACGACTTAGGAAATTAATCGTCGTTCCCTTTAGAAGTTTACCGCTTGAGAAAGGAAAAAAGAGAAACAACAAGTAAAGAGTAATATATTATTGTACCAAGCGTAAAATGGTTTAGACTGGCGTAAAATGGTTTTTGCGAGTCTAAAATGGTTCTGACTAAGCTTAATTGTTGTATTTTTTATTAAAAAAGTTATTTTCAAATAATTCAATTTTTTGTTGAAAATTTTCACGGCAGAAATTCTGTTTCTATTTTTCCTAATTGAGTGGGTAGCAGTTAATTTCACTGTTTTTAGTTTACATCCTCAGCATGGTTGAAATTCATTTTACTAATGTAAACCAATACAATTCTCAACGGAATAAGTTAGGAGGAGGAAAGCAAAAAGAGGAGAGAAAGCATTTTTGCAAAAAGTTTTCAATTATCACATTGCTAAATTTTCAATTAAAAATGAAGAATTTAATTATTGAGAAAACGTAAGCATTAATCGAAGGGTAGTTCTTCTCAGCGTTTGTCCCACGTAGTCTTAGGTTGCTCTATTGTAGAGCGTTGCAATGATAAGTAAGCATTGATCACAGTACGAACAAAAATTTCCAATTTGTTATTATCGAAAAATAATTTAAATTATACTTTAAAATTACAAGAATACAGGTGTATTTTGCCAAATTAACTTTATTAAAATTTTCTATTACAAATTAAAACTCTTTGTTGGCAAATTTGATGTCAATTTGTTACCATTCATTGTACGTACAATCAATCTTTCACCTTCTTCCTGAACACCAAAGAACCAGTTTCCATTCTTGAAAAGTTCTTATTGAATACCGAATATCAAATCTCTGGAAAGTTCTTGCCGAATGTCAGATATCGAATTCCTGAATAACCAAATAAGGATTCCTGAACAAGAAATACTTAATTCCTGCGAAGTACGTCGGAATTTAGAAGAAAAGTCACTTACCAAATATTCAAATTGCTGAAGAGTTCTTCCCGAACTTGCAATGCTCGAGACCATCAATCTCGATGAACTTTTCATCTAATCTGCAAAATTTCATTTCACTCAAAAAAAATCATTTTTCTCTGTCCGATTATTTTACATAAATTTCAAAATGGCATCATATGATTTTAAAAAGAAAGAGAAAAAATAAAACGGTTCAAACCGATCAATTTTATTTTTGTTTTTCTTGTTGCTGAAAATAATGAAATTTTTAAAAGAATCATTTCTGAAAAAAAATTTCTTGTTGAAATTTTCAAAATTGCTTTTTCTTTTGTTAATCTTTCAATGTAATTCAGCGATAGAACTTATTTCGATTAAACGGTGTTTCTTTCTCTTGTCCAAGTTTGTGAAAATCTGGTGAAATACCTGCAACATTTTGATTGACAGGTTTGTAGCGTGAAGAAGGGGCTTTAGCAATTCACCTCCAACAGGATTATACCTTCTATCCTCAACAGATCCCAATATTTGTCATTTCTCCAAGAATCGAATAAAAAAATACTACCGTAATCTTCGTATCATTCTGCATTTCCAGCATACATTGTATTGGAATTATAATTAAGTATTTAAATTATCGAGGATTCGAACACGCATGAATGGCCAAGTATTTGAATTATCAAGGATTTGAACATGAATGAAAGAAATATTTATATTTGATAATCATTAAATATTCAAATTATATTTAATTTGCAGTAATTAAGTATTTGAATTTCATTCGTTATTTTCAATACACGTTGAAAAATCATTGCATCGTTAATAAATTTTTAATTTACTAAATATTCATCAATTTTTTTCATTTACAATATAAATTAAAAATTTAATTAAAAAATTTTATATCAACCAACCATAGGTTTTTTTTCCTTTGTGAAAACTTGACAACTCAGTTAGTTTTTATAGGTAATTAAACTTATCAACCATTTCGTTTAATAATTTTTCATAATCTTATTTAGCTTCTCAACCCAGCAATCAATCAATGAATCAATTTTGTAACAAATTTCAACATTGCATGGCTGATTAAATTTTTTTTTGTTCAATTAGTTTTAAAATTCGATGAATTTTGCGGCGTATTTGAATAAGTTTGTGGTGATATCCAAAACATTAATCTTTTCAATGCTCCAAAAATAAAATGAATAACAACAAATTTAATTGTTGAGTATTCCAATTCCATATTTCCCAATAGCAAACATTCATTGCAGTTTTTTGTAAACACAAAAAACAAACAATCTTAACAAATAATTTTATCATATTTGTTTAAACATTGCTCTTCAATCCTGCATCAATTATATTATTTGCATTGTTTGACAGAAACATCGAATTTGCTGAACGAAGTCATCCGGTCGATTCGCTTTCCTTCGTTAATATCGATCTTCGACCTTTAACCTTTAACTGTTTTGTTTCTTTAATAATGAGAAATGCAATATGGTGAGTTATTCATGTGGCTCCTGATGCTTTTCCTTTCTAATCATTTGTAGGATCAGTTGTGAAAAAGTCTTAATTTTTTAAAATAATGAAGAAATTTGAAAATTTTGGTATATTTAAATTCAAATAATTTGTAGATATGAAGAAAAGATCGTTATTGTATTGTAAACCAACATTCTCCATTAATCATTGTAATTTCCAATCAATTAAAATTAATTTTAAAAAAATTAATAAACTTTTAAATAACAACTTTTTTTTTTCAACAATATAAAGTTGATAAATTACTGAATTGGTTTGATGATCAATTGAAAATTTTTTTGTTTGATAATTTTACAAGTGAATATTTTTGATGGAACTAAAACAGTGGTCAAAGACAGTCATTGATGGACTATGCAAACAAAGGAGCAGCAGAGAATGTTGCAAAGTATGGGTTACTGTGATTTGATTTGCTTGACCTGAATAAGTGTCAACTGAGTGGACATTGAATAGGAAAACAGTAACACCAATAACTAATCATCAGTGCCACAACTGATTGTCATTGCATTGCGCAACACTTCCCAACATTTTATCGCTTCACACAAGCACAGTAAGCGATCAATTAGCATCATTTAGGATTCAGTACAGTATGAAAGGTACAATAATCTGGGCAATGCAGGTGTACTGTAATGAGTGTTGCAACAAATACCGTATGAGATGAGTAAAGGGTGACAGTGTAGGAAGGCAAATATATTTTGATGTTTTATAAATAAGATATATGCTGCGGTTACCCATAGTGCAGTGCATAATCCGCATGTCGAGAGACTGATACGGTGCACATACAAAGGTTCAATCCCCAGATATGTTATCACCGCCGACAGACCTTTGCGACGAGTCGGTCGGGTAATGATAGTCGCAAGAATGAGATGTAACAGTTTCAAATAACTTGGCTCAACAATCTCCGACAATGACCGTAAGAAAGAAGAAATCTACGCCACCTGGATGAAATGGGCGAGAAGTACAACAAGAAATCGCCATAAATCCAAAACAGAATAACAAAGGAAATGGAAGACAACAACTTGCATCTATGGAGCCGGACATATCAAGGCAATGCTCCACATGCGGACCCTGCGACCAAGCGGGACAAACGTTAAGGAAGAAAAAATGAATAAATAATTATGATATTACCATAATTCAAATTGAACACTAGGTGAGTCACGACAATTCAAAAATCTAAATATACTGCGATGCTTTCTGTAACCTACACATATCATCTGGACAGGAAAAGAAAGAAGAGGAAAATTGAAGAAAAGAGAAATGTGAAAAAGTTGGGAAAGGTAAAATATATTCAGATGTCGCAAAATGATAGCAAACGCAGAGGTAAGGAAGTTGCAATGATTTAAACAACAAAAGGTATATTGCAATACTTGTGCAACATACATGAAATAGCGTAGAAACGAGAAAGAAAGAAAAAAGTGGAGAAAAAGAAAGAAATGAAAAGAGTGAAGCATACTATGTGCATCATTTATAGAATTTTTTGCAAAACAAAAAAAGTAAATTTCTTGATTTTACAAATTTCCAAATTTCAACTGTAATTTAATTAATTAACACTTGTATGCTGAAAAGCTATCATTCAAAATAGATGCTATCACTCAATTAATTCATGAAATAGCTTTAATGTTTGCATCGCTCGTAAGCAGTGGGTTCCCGACGGTAGACCTTAGTGACGGGTCGGTAGGGTAAATCTAGTCGCAGTGGCATGAATGCTAGGTCGTACTCCAACGATGACGTGCATGGACAATATGTGAATCATGATGATCAAGGGTTTCTGGCTTATGGACGAAGCACAGAACAGTGCAGACGACGCTGCACCATAGCGGATCGACCCTACAACCACGTGAGACAAAGGATAAGACGAAAAGGGAGAATCATGAAATAGTTTTATTTTTCTATTACTGGAATTGAATGATTGATAATTTACAAAAAAACTGGCAAACAACTGTTCGGGTCATACTGTTAATCACAAAGTGACACAAAATTATTTAAAAGTTTCAAAAATTAAAAGCGAAATTCGGACAAGCACTTGTCAATCTTTAAAATTAATATATGATAATTACTGGTGAAAGTACACTGTAATATGTTACGTCGAAAAGAAAATAACCCTGAACATTGATAAAGAAATCAAGTGGAGCGAAGTTTTTTTTCTATAAGTTTTCTTAACTTATTGAAGAATACAATTTTTGCCGATTAAGTGAAATTTTTTTCTTTTTGTTTTGAACGTGAAATTTGAATTCAAGAAGTTGGAAAAGTAAAAAATAGTGAAATTTCATAACAACAAATAATTTTTTATTTGTGATAAATTTTCATGTAAAATTAACAAATTTTAACGATGAAAAATAAAGCGGTAATTTGTTGAGAAAAATAAAATAATAATAATAATGATAATGACAATGAATGTTAGGAGGATCTTTTTGTTGTGATTATCGGGTTTAATGAATTGGGAATGTCAACTACGACTTTTACAACATTCACAGGTGACAATTTGACATGATAGGATATTCAAAAGAGAGAGGAAGAGGGAGATGCAAGGGAGAGAGCGAGAGGGCGAGAAAGAAGTCGTCATAAGTCACCTTTGCGTTGTTAGATAAACTGGTCGTAAAATAATAATTATTATTATCACCATTATCATTATCATTATCATCATTACACATTATCTTGTCGTCGGGAAAGATCATCATAAACAACCAACAGTAGCGTAGTAGTAGTAACCTTTCGAGTTGTCATGAAGCTGTAATCGGTGTGTTGTATTATACATCACGAATGTCAACTTTCATCATCGTCATCAG
>JABVXS010000814.1:0-22835 GCA_013365335.1 Madathamugadia hiepei | reverse complement strand
TCTCGGTTGTCATGATTTTAGTTTTGGACATGTTCAACAAGAACCCCATTTTCTTGCTTTCTGTTTTTAGAAGCCTGATGAGATTCTTCATATCTTGGGGATATCAGTGTGGTCAGCGTATCTTAGGTTGTTGATACGTTGTCCTCGAATTCTGAATCCTTCTTCGCGATCGTGAAATCCAGCATTTCGGAAGATCATTTCTGCGTACAGGTTGAACAAGATAGGTGAAAGGATACATCCTTGTCTCACTCCACATTCTACTTTGAACCAATCGGTGTCTCCATACTCGGTTCTAACTGTTGCTTCTTGAACTTCGTATAGAGCCTTTATAAGGTTGATCAAATGGAATACCCATTACTTTAAGTGTTATCCAAAGCGTTTGATGATCCACGCAATCGAAAGCCTTGCTGTAATCAACAAAACAGAGGTAGAGGTTGTTGATACATTGTGCAAATTTTGTGTTGAGAAGTGGAAGTGGTTTGGATTATTGTGAAGTATTTTGATGGAGTATATAAGTTGCGTAAGCAAGTGTAGTGCGGTTTAGTACACACGACACATACTATGCATACACCCTCGCCACATTAGCCCGATTCGCTTGCATGTATGTAACTTGTGACAATTGAGCGTATGTTTTGAATACTGCTGAGGTTAAACGATCATTCGAGTTAATTCTATTAGTTGAATTGGAAAAAGGACTAATCGAATATCGTAATCGTTTATTATTCCCTCAGGCATACTGGCATTTCATAATGCTGTTTTCAAGGATATCTTTTCATTTTTTTTATTATTTTGAATTTTAAAGCTATTTTGTAGAATTGACGTTGCAAGATTGGCATGAGTTAACTGCATCCGGTCAAACTGATGAAAATTCATTGCGATTGTTCATTGAAAGTCATTTTGATGAGCCAGGTGGTGAATTGGACAACTGTGAACCAAGTGATTTTGATCCAGAATATGGCAAATTTGAATCCATCAATTCTCCATCATATCGACAGTGGGCGAAGGAACTTCATCGAAAATGGCCCTCATTGTGCCGTAAGGTAAGAATCCTCTTTGCTCTTTTTTTTTGAGTTTCACATCCAGGTAAGTGTTGAAAATTTTCTGAAAGTGGAATAGATGTGAGGTTTAATTTTTAATTTTTTCTTTCTTTTTTTTAAATTTGACGTTTGCTCTTAACGCTTGGTTTGCTTGGAAGTTTCGAATTAAATTTTACGGTATCATCAAAAAATTTGAAGCTAATAAAGAATACGTAACCTCTTATATTACTAAATGTTGCACCCGATCGTTGAAGTATTGTTCCCTCGTAAGCTTTACCAAAGTTTAACGGATGAAGTTCACAGGTGATTCTGAATACTTGCTAATATTCCCTTATTCCGCAGTAAGTGTTAATTCTATCCAAACCTTACACTGAAATGGATAATTTTTTGCCGAGCTCGGGAAATATTTCTCTAACATGATTTTTTTTCGAACTTGCCGAACAAAAACCTGGATACTTGAATGAACTTCAAAAAAACCACAGCACAGTTTGTTTATACAAAAATCAAAGCTGGTCTTTGTTTTATTTCACTGCTTTTCGAATACAAAATGACAGAAGACGATGCGGATTTAATTAGATTGGACTCGTATATTTTGTCAAATATCATGGACTAAATGAAAAAGTCATTTTAACTCGTTTTGTAGAAGTTTGGTGAAGTACCATCGGTATAAGTAGACCAGCTTTATTTAGTGCTGTTAAGAGATGAGCTGGGATAGATTCGAGTAAGTCGGAGCGGGTGCCTTGTAGTTTGAACAAACATTTTCCCACTTAGTTCAGTTTAGATTTATGTGAGAAATGCTTCGATATGGAATTTCCCCATCGAATTTCGATCCGCTTGAGAGCTCGGAATTTTACTCCTCATTATACTACCTGCTCCCCCGTTTAGTAATTTCCTCAGAGGGAACAATAGAATTTTTCGTACAGGTAATACTCCTCAGTTTCATTTTTTTTTTATTATCTAAACTATGTGTGATGCTTATCCGAACATGAGAAAGTGTAGGTAAGCCTTTAATTGTTCCGTCTTAATTTCAAAATTTTGCTCTCGCATCTTGCATATTTTCTTTCAGCTCCCCGTTTGCTGGGTTTCGAATTGTTTTCTTTGAATTTTTGAACTTTATTTTTACGTCGATCAGTTATGACATTTGCTAAGCTTCTTTCACATCTTCCCATAGAAAAAGTAGTGTGTTTCAAACGAAGGAGGCCATCATGGAATTTTTCCTCGTAATTAAAATCCCAATAGTTTTTGATAATTTCGGAAAAGCATCACGGTATCATTTCTGGATGTTACTTTTTCACGATGAACGATAGCTTTTTCGGAGATTGCAGCAGGACGGAAAATTTTTGGTTGAGTGTTTGTGAAACTGTTTCATCCAGGACTAGGGTTTATACTTTTTTTTCTTTTGTTTTTTCTCTTATTTTGTTAGTAGGAATCCCGTATGTCGTACACAAGGTTTGCAATTGAAATTTGATAAAACTCGTCCTGGACTCCTTGAAATATTTTAGGAATTCCTGCTGCCATCATCATCATCATCATCTACATCATTCAGAAGTCCGAAGTATGTACACCGGGAACGTTTTGAATCGCTCTTCTAAATGGTAACAACAACAGCATCAACAAAAAACAAAACATTGTATATATATATATATATACATATATACACAGTTACTGTTTGCGTAACCAGCAGATCACTATACCCCGCTGTTCCTCAAAATACGACATCGTCAACGATGAGAAATGGATGGATTGCTGCGTCGTCATTGCAGTTAAATGAAGACAACAGAGATCTCACGGATCACTTAAGCAACTAGGCTTATCATAGTTTTATAGCTTCCTTAGGTAATGCATCAAGGTTTCACGTGAATTTTATGATTTTACTTCAGCATCTCGTTACACAGGAATTTATCAAGGTTTGCTTTTTTTCGATTCAGCTCATGAAACCTTGATGCTAGATAGTTATAGTTTATTGTTGTAGTTAGGGTTTTTCTTTTTTAAAGTTTTGAAGCGGTTTCGATATTTTTAAGATTCTTCGATAGATTCGGTTGTATTTTTTTTTAGCACTTTTAATGAATATGATTCAAAGCTTACTGATACTTTTCATTGTTGAGTGTAAGTTAATTTGAGCTAAGCGATTTTGACTTAAGAATATATGAGACCGTATTTTGACTAAAGGATGTTCATACTGAAAGCGGAGAGCTGCAATTGCAGTGCCAAAATTTTAATCAGAAAGTTTACGTAAAAATATTTTGGAAAAAAGCATCACACTTGTTGATGATGTTCCATGAGTAAGTGGAAATAATTTTAGGTAACTATCTATTGCTTTTGTTTTTTATTTACTACTTTCGTTGTCTTATGTATCCATAATTTCAGGTCTCGGATCGCGTCATTGCTGACCCTGGGAAATTCTCATTGATTCCGCTACCGAAACCATTTGTGGTACCCGGTGGGCGCTTCCGGGAAATGTACTACTGGGATAGTTTCTTCACCATCAAGGGTCTTTTAGCTTCGGGTATGCACAATACCGTGCGTGGAATGATCGAAAATATGGGAAGCCTTATCGAAAGGTAATTATATGTTTTGACATGCTTGACATATGAAAGATGTTAGTATACTAATGGTTTCTAAACATTTATGATTTCAGAGGGTTTAAATACAGTTTTCTTTTAATAAAATGAAGGTTGAAAATATAATTGCAATACATGACTTGAGTTCGTGAATTTAAAGGTTTGGTTACGTGCCCAACGGAAACCGCGTGTATTATCTCAATCGATCTCAGCCTCCGTTGCTCATTTGGTGTCTATCTGCATATTACGAAGCAACCGGTGATAAAGAATTAGTTTTCACTGGTGCTCGTTGGTTCGAAAGGGAGTTTGAGTTTTTCAGAACACATAAGTAAGTGTTTAATTCGTTTTTAGAACTAGATTTATAATATGGATTTGGAGAGGAGGACATGGGCTTTGATTGTCTCAAATTTTCAGATCAATTCAGCTACCTGGTGTAACATCATTGCTTTATCGTTACCACGTAGTAGCCGCTGGTCCACGTCCAGAAAGTTATCGTGAAGACGTTGAAAGTGCCCATCACATTGAGGATGTTTTAGAAAAACAGCGTTTGTGGGGTGATATAGCAGCTGCAGCTGAAAGTGGACGAGATTTCAGCTCGCGTTGGTTTGCTCAAGATGGGCCTGTAGCGGGTAAAATGGGTTCTACGCGGTTATTATTTTCAATTTGTTTCACTTAAATTTACTCAATAATGATGACCTCACATAATTTTTTATTCTCATCTGGTCAAAACAAGGTGTGTAAGTTGAAGTGCGGAGTTTGGTAAACTGAAAATGCGAAGGCATCTGGTTTCTAACCAGAAGATTACAGGTTCGGTCCCTTCCAGGGTTACCAGTGTTCTCCATGGTGAGAGCCACACAGTGGCAGCGAGGTTTTTTTTGAGTGGTGTGACCAGACGGTTTCGTGATGTCACATCAGGACCAATACTCATCAAAGTGCTCTTCACGGGATCTTTTGGGCAAGGTGAAGGCGGCGAGACAAAGGGAGTCACGGTTCGCCTAACCAGCGAGTGACTTAACTCATTGAAAAATCAGTTAAATAGACTTGAGTAAATTTTTGTAATACTTGTTTATTTTGGGTACACTTCCAGGACTAGTTCGATTTTACCTGTCGATTTGAATGCAATCATTTGCGGAAACCTTCGTTTAATGGCCAGTTTGTATGAGGTAATCGAAGATACCGCTAATGCTGAAAAATGTCGAGAGCAGTTCAAAAGTATGATGGAGGCAATTCATCAGGTATTCTGGAATGAAACATGTGGTTGCTGGTTCGATTATGACATTATAAGTGGTCACCATGTTAAACTCTACATGGACACCAATTTCTTCCCTTTGTTCTGCAGATGTACGCATGATGGTGAGAGAATATCTAATTGTTTTAAGTTGTAAAGCGAAAATTGATTTTGAATTCCTTTATATTAAATAACAATAAATTCTATTAAAAATTCAGATGCGAAAGTAGAAGTGTTATCAGTGGAGCTGTAACACATTTTACATAGTTTCCAAGTGGTTCTATATGTTCTTAAATTTATCCGTTTAGGTCATTTAACGATTGAACATCATCAGAGTTTGAAAATCACTTTTTCAGTAGATAGGAATTGTTAACTGCAGAATTTTTGACGAATCAAGTGCATTATTTGAATTTTGTGAAAATCTTTATTTTTAGATTTCGATCCACACAAAATAGTGTCATACATGACCAATGTGGGTGTTTTGGGGTTTCCGGGTGGTTTGCCAAGTTCGCTGATAGCTTCCGGACAACAATGGGATTTCCCGAATGCTTGGGCACCAACGACTTGGGTTATAATACAAGGTTTGCGTTCCGCTGGTGAGCATGAAGTTGCTCGTCAAATTGCTGAGAAGTGGATCAAGCGAAATTACGGAATGTGGTGTATTTCGGGTGGTCGCATGTTTGAAAAGGTTAGTGGTTTTCAGTTTTGAAATCTTTGCTCGACAAATCATATATGTAAAAGAAACTTTTTGGATTATAAGGATATCTTCGAACTTTCAGTACAATGTTGCATCTCTAAACTACAGTATGGCTGGTGGTGGTGGCGAATACGAAGTGCAGGAAGGGTTTGGTTGGACTAATGGTGTTATCTTAGATTTGCTTCTTACATATGGACCTGACCTAAACTTCAAGTCGGATAACGATACGTCTTTGAAGCCGGAGGAAGAACGTGTTTGTCACCAGGGAAATGAAGTTGCTGATATTAATACAACTAATAGCGTACTAGTACCTTCATCCACTAAATCTGCCTAGCAAATTTAAAATATGAAGTAAATAAAAATAAAAAATAAAAATACCACCATCGTATTTTGCTTTTTTTAATTTCTCTCTAAATGACGGGTTTTCAAACGATTTCCAGTTATTTCACGTTAATTACTCATTGCTGGATTTCTAAATTTGTTGGTGGAAGTAAAATGGTGGTAGTGGGTTGAAGATATTTCAGCACAACGCAATTTAGGTGGGAAATGAATGCCAGTATTTTAAGTGGATTGTTGTAGAGTACAGTTTTCAACAAACAAAAGAAAATAAAAAAAAAATCCTTCCGAGATTTGGCAAATTTTAACTAAAACGTTTCCTGTAAAAATTTAGATATGCAATCTTTGTATTCTCAACATTATGTATAAGATTTAACAGAACGTTTGGTCTGATGCATTTGTCGTATGGGTGAAGTATTTTATCTTTTCTTTTTACTGCCATCAGTCATGGTATCCGAAGTATTCAGGGAATCAAAAGGAGAAGTTATTATCTAATATTTTTTGCCGATAGTTCTACTTCTTTTCTTGTATTATTAAATGCTGCGCATGTAATGCTTGTTGTTAAGAAGTTTCAGATAGTGTGCGTTTCATTTTGTATGCCTACCTTCCATTTGCTTTTCTGGAAATAAAATGTTGGTGGTAATAACGTTTCGTGGAACACAAACAAATTCATTGGTAGGGAAGCTCTTCATTAGACAGATTGCAAGAAGAGTTGCTGGAAATAGCCATAGGAAGTCATAATTGATGGAATAAGCATGAATATTAATGAATAGAAATTTTCGAAAAACCAATAACTCCGAATTATCAAGCATTCAGAGCACATTTTGGTCGGAGAGTTTTTCAAATCGCAATAGCGGACATATTCTGATCTTACAATTTCGATCCAAAAGTTTTTGAAATTGTCATAGCTTTGCTTCGTTGGCAATGACTTGGTGATTTCATCCGCATGAATAAATCCATTGCATTGGGCGGTAAATTTGAAACCGGAATACTGCATCTCCATCCTTCACTCCAAAAATGATATCACCGAATTCCTGCAAGCTTGGATGGTAGTGCAGCGATCCTCAGGCTCTTTCAGGTCTGGCTAAATTGTTCCTTGGATAGGTGGTCTCGCAGAATTCATGGTTCTTTTATCTGCCAAGTTTTTGTGTATGAGTTGCCAAGTAGAATAATCGCCTGATTGTTAAAAGGCTCATTCTGTCGGTGGAGAAATTGTACGTCATCTTTTGGTTGTCTAGCATGGAGAAAGATGCTTCGGAGGTATGCAGCACCTAGCACAGCTTACAACACAAGATCTCCCCTACGACAAAGCTGTTTTCGTGAGAATGCAAGTCATTAGGATTCACAATTTTGCAATTTCTTATTTGGAAAGTTTGTCTTACACACCATGCCGTAGGTCCCGTGGTGTAGTGGTTAGCACTCAGGACTTTGAATCCTGCGACGGGAGTTCAAATCTCCCCGGGACCTTTGTTATTGAATCCAGGTGGTATTGCGGAATTCATTTCACTTCGAAATTTTAAAACTTGAATAATGAACTTCTTAACTTTCAAAAAAACATTTTTAGAGTTCAAAAAGAAATCTTATAATAAATTCCTAATTTTTCTTTTTAAATTTGCAAATGTTTTTTATCAAGAAATTTTCAACAATTTGTGGGAAATTTTGGACAGTTTGAGAAAAATGAAAGTAACTTTATTTCTCGTAAATGATTGAAATTCTAAAAATAGATTAAATTTAACAAAAAATTGAAGTACAATTCAGCTTGTAAACAAAATTTAATTAGAATTTAATGATCGGCCTCTTGATGATAGGCGACGGATATGTTGTTCAGCTAGGATTAAAACCTAAATACTTCTTGTGAATAAAATTGGGAAAGGTCAATTGATGATAATCAGTGGTCTTGGAGCGCTGGAAAATTTTCTGGTTGACAGATTCAATAATCACAAATAACCTCCAAAATATCACAAATAGTTTTCTAATTCCATTTGAAAAATCACAACCTCCAAATCCGGAAAATCTGAAATCAATTTCGAAATGGAATGGTACGCTCGTGACACTCTTTTAATTAGCAGTTAGAATAGTCGGTGGTCAGTGAAATTCTTTAGAAGCTGCTGCTCAGATGATGATGATGATGGAAATGACAGTATTCCAATTCCAATTCCGTAATTACTTCGTAATAATTGCAATTCAATTTTTTTTTTCATTTAACTAATTAATAATAAATTTTAAAACAATGCAATTGTTGGGTGAAATAAAAGGAATGCTGGAAATTTACATACGAAATTTTATGATTGATTATTATTGATATGAAACTGATTGTTATCAGATAGTTGCATTGAAGTCGATGACTGATAAACTATTTCAGAAAATGTCAACAATGCAGATCGGTAATTTCAACTGAATTTGTTAAATTTCACTCGTTTAATTGCTAAATAATTCAATTCTTATTACAATTTTACAATACCTACCTGATATTATGTGAAAATACAAAAATTAATTGTTAAAAAATTGTTTAAAATTTGATTTTTTTGTTTTTTGAATTCTCACGATATGTAAATTCTGAAGTGGAGAAGTTAGTGAGGTTAAATTATTAAGTGAAAGTGATAACTATCTTTTGTAGGAACAAATGATTTCGACGGGTTCTGATCTGACCTAATTCACTACTACCATTATCATTTTGATTTCTCACAAATTCATCCATTTGAACCTTTTTTTTCCTGCAAAATTCTTTTAACAATTATTATCAAAAGAATTCTTCGTTCAAAAATTATCACACAACTGTTCAAATTAACAAATAATTAGTTTTCTTTTTTTTTTGTAAATATTTGATTGTTAACAATTTTCGATGTGTCGAGAAAAAAATATTCAAATGAAATTAAATTTAAAAATTTAAAATTTTCTTTTAGAAATTCAACTAATTCGATGATACATCGAAGGAAAAAAAATGTTCCAATTTTTTAATTTCAGCAAATTTCTTGCTATTTCATGAATGGAATGATGAATAACTGCTGCAGTTCTTAATGTAAATGATAATAGGTGAAAGACATTTGATTAATAAACACTTAATTAATTAGGATGAAATACTTTTAGATATCAAATAATTAATTAATGATGGGATAATTAGTGTAATTTTTTAATGTGTATGATAAAAATATCCATCATATCAGCAGAAAGAACCATTGCATGGATACATTGATAGAAGTGAGAAGGCAGTGATAAATATTTAATCAGGCTAAATAATTATCAATTACAATTAATAACTAATTAATTATAGGAATCATTCACTATCCTCTTCTATATCATTTAATGTTTAGAACAACAATGAATTTGCACTGTAATTACATCCATTGGTGTTGATGTAAATTCTAATGCTGCCGTTATTTTTGTTGTTGTTGTTGTTGTCGTTAATGTCGCTATTATTATTATTATTGTAGTAGCTATTGTTGTTGCACTTACTTTTATTATTATTGTTGTTGTTGTTACTATTGCTGTTATCTTCCCTTTAGCTAACGCTGTCGTCGTTGTCATTGTTCTTGTTATTATAATTGTTGCAGCTAATATCGTCCTTATTATTATCATCAACCTTTTTATAGCTAATATTATTGCTGTTGTTGTTTATATTATCGTTATTTTTATTTTTATGATTTTTGTTGTTATTGCCATGTTTCTATTATCGTTGTTGCTGTTGTTGTTGTCATTATTGTTATTATCCTTGGAATTGTTATTATCGTTGTTGTTGTTATTGTTATTTTTGTTGTCGTCATTATTGCTATTATCCTTGGAATCGTTATAATCGTTGTTGTTATTGTTGTTGTTGCCGTCATTATTGCTATTATCCTTGGAATCGTTATTATCGTTGTTGTTATTGTTGTTGTTGTTGTCATTATTGTTATTATTCGTGGAATTGTTATTATCGTTGTTATTGTTGTTGTTGTTGTCGTCATTATTGTTATTATCCTTGGAATTGTTATTTTCGTTGTTGTTATTATTGTTGCTGTTATTGCTGTCATAATTTTTGCTGGCATTGTTTACATTAAGTGAACTTTTGCAATAAGATAGATGATAGTTCACATTTTTGATGGATAAGATTAATGTTTCAAAAATTTGTTCTGACTGATATGTTATCATTGGTATCACTTTTTGTTGCTAATGAACTTTTGGAAATTTTCAATTTATCACCTGTTGGCCTATTTTTCTTTTTTTTTAACAGCAATATTTTAAAATTAACTCGTACCATCGCCAATTTACCACTCATTTCAATCCAATGCTTTGTTAAATTCCATTTCTCCACCTATCCAATCAATTAACCTAACTTAAAAAAAAAAAACGCTCATTGCAAAGTTCATTCAGCTTCTTTTATCACGACAGTTTCGTTCATTTTTTATTTTTTCACCTAAAAAGTATCAATTTAATTTAATCCCGAAATATTTGAAAAAAAGAAATTGAATGAAATTAATGTTGTAATTCATTAATTTCATAGCAATCAATTAAAAATAACATTCAATCATTTTTCTTTTGCTGTTACAGTTGTTGTTGTTGCTGATGTTGTTGTATTGTTGCTGTAATTGTTTGTGAATTGTTATTGTTGCTGTTTTTATTGTTATTGTTATTGTCATTGTTGTTGTGGTTGTTATTGTTGTTGCTGGTATTATTTGCGTATTCTGTTGCTGTTCTTGGATTGCTGTTGATGTAATGTTGTTGTTGTTCGTGTTGTTATTGACGTCGCTACTGTTGCCACTTCTATCATGATTGTTATTAATGTCTAGAGTAAATTTCCATGCATTTGCTAATTTCGTTATTAAGCAACAATAAGAGTTCTACTAACATTAAAATATCATAAGCCTCATCGGCGTAATTTAAAATAATGAATGATTTTGAAATTTCAAAAAAAAAAAAGATGAAATGCTAATTTTTGGGCACAAATTTCTACCATTTTAACAGCAGTTAGCTTGATTATAGTGCAAAAGTAAAACAAAAATTACTTCAGAAATAGATTTATTTATTTTTGCATAGTTAAGCATTATGTAATATTTACCTTGAATTAAACATTTCAGGAAGCGTAAAAATTGAATTTAATTATTATTTTTTAATTTTGTAGAAATATGGGCACAGTAAGCGCTTTGATTATCATTTGCTGTTTGTTCATTTCCGCTGCATTAACTGTTGTAATCATCCTGCTAACTATACCAGCTCAAAACCCTTCACATGAAACAAATGATCCGGAAGAAGCAGTAATTAGTGAAGCAAATATTCGCTACCGTACCACGGCAACAAATTATTCTTCCATTCCAAGCTATAAAAAGCCGCGAAATTCATCCGCAATTATTTCCGCCAAGACCACTGCTGTATTTATCACTACAACTACCGTATCAATCCTTACTACTGCAAATACAATCGCTACAACTACTGATGCCATTGCTTTGCATACTACTACTGCTTTCATCAATCAGGTACCTCCTAATCGAACACCTGCATCAAGCATTGTACCAATAATGGAAGGTAGAAAACTATATCATGAAAAGTCACCCCATAAAAGTACCACAGTTAATTTAAGTACAAATATTACGGTAATAAATTGGAAAAAGAATGAACTAACTAATCGACGATCAGTGATCGACTCGCGACATCATGCGACACCACCGGATCAAAGAACACGGCGAAATTTTCAACAAAATTTAGTGACTGCAATTTTACATCATCGTCATCATCATGTAGAGCAATTACCGCTAAATGACGATAATTTAGCAAAATTTGGAAATGAAAAAGAGCAAAGAATTGAAATGAAATTTTCACATGAAGTGACATTTCGCACGGATGTCAAAGTAGTTGGTTTAACGTTACAACATGAACTTCTTTACGTTGCCACAAACGATGGCGAAATTGCAATGATAAATCCGGAGACTGGCGTAAAGGTATGATGACGGTAATATTTCTTCGTTGTTGTTCTTTTTGTTTTCATTTTGTCCGAAACAATAAATTTCATTTTTTTTTAAAAAAGCTTGGAAATCTAAAAATGTTTTTGGCATAATTGTTGTTTAAGTGATTTTCCCGAACATTGCTAAAAGTTTTAGACAAATGTAAAAGTCAAAAGTATCACCCAATGTCGAGTATTTGAGGAAAATGTTTTTCGATAAATTAAATTAAATTAAATTAATATTTTTAGAAAGATTTTTCATAAAAAAGATAAAAAAATCATTAAAATTTCATATTAAAAGTGTGAAATTCAATATTTTCAATGACAATTTTAATTTATTCAGTAATGTACGGAAAAATTGAAATAAAAATTTTCATTTGACTGAAATTAAATTTTATTACTAAAAAATAAAAAATGAAAAATTCTAAAAAGGATAATTGAAAAAGTATTCGATTCTTTTTCTTTTCCTTTCAGATTAAAACTGTCACCGTAAATGGTAAAATAAATCGAATGACGGTGACAAAGAATGGTGACATTATCATCCTCAATGGTACCAGCCTATTAGCATTTCGAAATGGCAAGGAATACCTGGCGAGAACACTGCCCTCATTTGCTAAGAGTTTATCAGTGGCCACAAATGAGGTTCCTCATTGATTATATTCCAAATGATAAGTAAGGAAAATATTTTATTATCAAAAAATTCCAAAGAAAGGGAAGAAAGAATTGAGCAGTCTGGATTTATTGTTTGCCGCAATTAAGTTTGTAGTGCGCAAAGTATTAAGGAAGTATTATATAGCAAGAAGGTGTTAAGAGTTAGCAAGAGAAACTTGAAAACAAAAATTAGCATTAATTAATTCAAAATTCAATTAACTGGAAAATCAAAATCACATTTTTGATAAAAATGAAATTTTCCAAATAAAAAAAAAAATTGCTGAAAAAAGTACAAAATTGATTTCATCAAAATTTGCTTTTTATGTTTGACGAATTTAAAATTGCAATTGTACAGTAATTATATTTTAAAAAAATTTGTAGAACTACTTACTTATTAAGAAGTGATGGAAGGAAATTTTGGAAAACGCTAAGATGTATTTATAAATGTTCAACAAAATTTCGAAACAAATTGCTTTTTTTTCCGCTAATTTCATTGAAATTTGAATAAATTTTTGACAGAACAGAAGAAATTCATATCAATCAGTCATTGAAGGAATCAGTTAAATTGTTCCTCAGCTACTCCGCTTGAAGATGTTCCTTAGCTACTCCGCTTGAAGATGTTCCTTAGCTACTCCGCTTGAAGATGTTCCTCAGCTACTCCGCTTGAAGATGCTCCTTAGCTACTCCGCTTGAAGATGTTCCTTGGCTACTCCGCTTGAAAATGTTCCTTAGCTACTCCGCTTGAAAATGTACTTTGGCTATTTTGCCGGAAAGTATGACTTGGCTACTTCGCCTGAAAGTGTCACTTGGCCATTCATGTTGAAGGTGTTCCCTGGAAGTTCCTATTCCATTTCCAAATTCGTTTCAGCTAGGCCAAGAAGTGATCCTAGTGCTTGGCCGTAGCAACGATGCATTGTTTGTGTTTGCCAATAATTTGAAACCAATCGATGAAATTTACTACGAAAATACTGCCAAAGAAACATGCAATTTTGCTATTTTCCATCACAAATATTATTATATAAGCTGTCAAAGTGCAATTTTGCAACTTTCCCAGGTTAGTTTAAAATTTTTTCGAAAAATTTTTTTTAAAAGATTTTTGAAATTTATATATTTTTTCGTTTCACTTAACAATATGTATTTTTAGCATTTCATTAGTAGTTTTTTTTTTTTGGAAATTTTAAAATTCTCAATTGAAAATACCGCATTTTTTTCCACTGTAATATATGAGAAAGCATTGATTTCTAAAGGAATTTATTTACAAATTATTTTACAATTTTTTGTTAAAAATAAATTCTACAAACTTTCTGTGATTAATTTCATTTTGAGAAATTTTTTAATAATTTTTGCAATTTTTTTTTGTGATTTAATGTGTTTTTGCAATACACTTCACCAATGTTTTGTTAACTTTGTAATGAACGGAAAAATTAGTTTGCTGGAAGAAGCGATTTTCAATCATTTTTTTTTTCATTAAAATTGAATTAAAAAATTGAAATGAACCTGGAGAGAATAAATTCAAATAAATTAAAGTTAAAATTAAAATTCAATTCAGAAAGTGGTATAATCAAAAAAAATGTTTGAAAGTTCAAAAATATTTCAAAGCAATTTTTTATTGTTATTTGCAATAATAATGATAATAACAATAATAATAAAAAAAAACTTTTCAATTAAAAATTTTGAAATTCATTTAAAAATTTTCAAAAATTTTTTTTCCTTCAAAATATATAATTAATTCTGTTCATTACCGTAACCGTAACTTAAACATAGGGCGGTGAGATTATAAATCGCATCGGTGATAGTAATGGAACATTCTCGCTTGGTATTACAATTGATAATCAGGAACGGATAATAGCAATCATCAGAGGTCATCCGGTTCTTCGGGTTTTCCTTCCGGTAGGAATATTTCAATGATTTTGCACAATTCTTCAACTGACCGATGACAGTGATCATTAGAGGTCATCCGGTTCTTCGGGTTTTCCTCCCGGTAGGAAAACATTTCAATGATTTTGCACAATTCTTCAACTGACCGATGATAGTGATCATTAGAGGTCATCCGGTTCTTCGGATTTTTCTTCTCTTAAAAATTTTTGAAACAATTTTTTTCAATTTTGTTGTGTTAATAAAATGTAAATTTGAATTAAAAAATTTTAATCTGGAATTTTACGATTTTCACGATTAATTTAAAAAAATTTTAATTGAATAATTATTAAATATTAAATTAAAATTTTCATCTATCAATTTTTAATTATCACTCTGATTAAGTAATTTACCGAAAAAATCTATTCGCCCAATTTTTTTGTTTTGTTTTTTCTTTTATTTATAGGATGGTAAACTACGACATAGTCTATCGGCGGAAGTGACCGATGGCGACAAATCGGCAATTTGGTCGGAGATTCTTTATGAGAATGGTCGATTGCATGTTGTAGATTATCTGACAAGCAAACTTAAGACTTTCCACTATCCAAATGATAGCACAACGAATGATGCGTGACATTGCCCATTTGGTCAAAGGTCAAGCTCACCGAGGTCATCAAATTACCATTGCAGCATTGTTTTTCTTTGACATTTCTAATTGGATATCATTCCTGATGATAATGATAATATGCAAACATTAATGACATCTGCTTAATTGTTAATTAATTCGCTTACCAAAAAATTAATTACACATTTTAACAAAAACTAATTCGAAGAAAAATAAAAAAATTAAATTAAAATTAAAAAAAAAACTTGTAATATACTCGATTTAAAGTTTCTAAAAGGAAAATTTACTGCGAATTACAATAAAAAATTAAGTGATTTGCAAACAAAGTTTCACCAAATTTTTTTTCAAAATAATTTTTTTATTTTTAAATCAAATTTTGCTAGTTATTTTTCTTGCATCGCTCAGTTAATTATAATAAAAATTAATTAAATAAAATTACATTTCCAGAGATGAAAAGTTAAAAATTTTTTTTTGAAATTGATTTAATTAAATTAATTTTTATGAAAAAATTTCCGAGCTAAATATGCATTTTCAGTATATTCAACTGTTAAATTACTGGTATGTTAAATTTCATTTTCTACATCGTACAATAACTTTCTATGAGATGTTATGCGATAATTAATTATTAATTTTTCTCCTTTTTTAATTACTATCAGTTGTTAATTAAATAATTTCTCCCTTCCTTACTAAACATTATTTTTATGTTAATTAATTTCATTCTTACTGAGCAACACTGTTTATGCTAATTAATTGTTCATTGGAATTAATTTTTTTCTTTCTCATATAATCATACATAATTCACAAAGTTTTACGAATTGTCATTTTTCATGTAACTTTTTTCTCTTCATTCCAAATTTTATCAAATTTATTAAATTGTTTTAATAAATTTGATGGTAAAATTATTCGAGAAAAAAATTTCGACCATTTAGAATTAATTTTTTTGCCAATAATTTTAGCATAATTTGGAGCGGCAAAAATCTTTTGATAATTTAAACATTTTTTTTGGAAAAAAATTGATGAAGAAAAAAAAGAAAGTAATTCAAGAAAGAAATGAAATTGTACATTGAATGTTTCTTATAAACTTTCATTTAATAACTTTTTTAAAATTTCGATTTTTTTTTTGAAAAATTAAACTCTAAAATATTAAAAAAAATTTTTTTTTGTTGAAATTTACCGTTTAATTTGTAAATTATTGTCACAAATACATATTAAGCTAAAAATAAGCTAAGTTTGGATAGAATGTCCCAATTCTACTTTACCGATAACCTTTCCGTTGACCTTTCTCCGTTGATCTTTTTGTGTACCTTTCCTACTGTCTTATTCAGTGGTATGGTAAATAAACAAAAAATGCTCAGCTTCACTGAAAGCGAATATAGATAAACTCTTGGTGCCTGATTCATCACGATATTGTCACTTTTTTCCGCATCGGGAAAATCTCCTAGAATAACGGGGAACTGGGGAGGATGGTTGATGGATGATCGGACGACGGATGGATCGGTGGAGTGGATGATGATCTGGCGGCGGATGGATCGGTAGGGTGGATGATCCGGCAATGATCCATTGAGAAAACATTAATTTACACGCCTTGTACCTTGTACTGATTAATTAGAACGTTAAGTTGGCATCATAATTATTCGGTTTTTTTTTTTGTCGGTTCTGTTTGATTCAACTTTATTTGGTTCGTCCTGTAAGCCAAAGTTGTGCAATAACAACCACTTCGACAATTTTCCTACTATTACCTGTTCACAGGATTGATCAATCCGGTGAGTAAGAGGGCAAACGGATTTGTTTGCTCACATTTCTTCCGACTATACCATTTATTAACACATCTGCACTAAATATTTCTTTAATCATCCATTTTAATTAAATATTTTATTTTTATACATTAAAATGTTTCTTTCTTTGTAATAAAAAGATATCATTCATTTATTTATTTCATTAGCTAATTAATTTGTTCAATTATTTAATAGAAATGAATTTGTGACAAATCTTTCATCTTGCGATTTGCTTTTTTTTTTCTGTTGGACACATAATAAAAATAACAAATTTGATTTATTTGATTGTTCATTCTTTATGTGATAAAAATTTTTAAGGAAAGATATTCTTAATTACAAAGCGAAATTCATAAAATACTTTTTTTTTTGGCTAATTGAATTACTTGAAAATTATTGAATTTTGTCGTCTGTTTTTACGTACAATTCAGTAAATGAATTTGTTTATAATCACATAAAAAAATTGACTCAAAATTCAAAATACTAGATTGAAAACATAACCAGTAAGGAAAATTGAACAAGGTTTGGGTATCTTCTTAACGCAAGAATGATGGTGGGATGCATATTTTCATAAAATGATGGTGAAGAAAATCAAAGGCCACGTTGTGGTGACGGATTGGTGATTGCGAAGGGGTATGATTGGAATGAGGCGGATATAGTAAATCGTAGCGTCTCGCGTACTTCACGTCCGTCATTCCATGACTTGGTAGTGCAATACATATATTTTAATTTTCACATTTTTATTTAATAGTAATTTTTGCTTGAAAACAATATGAAGGAATTGGTAACACAAATATTTCAAAAATAAAAATTCGCGGTTAATAGCTAAAAAATTAGATGAGAACCATTGCGAGTTTTGATTTCAGATGTCATATTTATGTTCACACATGTAGTAGTAAATCTATGATACTGTGCTAATAACATTCTGTGGCGCAACCGTTTTATTTCCATAAAATGGTGGATTTATGTGTTCGCACAACTTTCTTTTGCATTACAACTTCAGTGGAAGTTGACGTTCAATCAGAAAAAATCAGTTATCACTAAGCAAAATTAACGATTAATATAATAGAGTGTGCTTTGTTTTATTTCCAGGTGATGAAGGAACATGAAATATCACGAGAATGCATAACTGAATTGGTACAATTTCTCTCACCGAATGTAAATCGCAGTTTACGACAGCGAGCACTTGACTATGTTGTTGGCCTTTCAGCATCTGATCAGTTTAGCGTGATATTTCAGGTCTAACTCCATGTTTTTTTTATATGCGAAAAGATTTTTCTTTCTAGTGTTGTTGCACCGAACAGATGTTTCGACCTTATTGGTAACTTCGACTATTGGCTGGATTGAAATAAATGATTAAAGGCGTTTCGAATCCCTCTCGACATGCCGGTCTTGTAGTTGGTATAGTCGAAGTTTGTATAGGGTAATTATGAAAGTGCAATTCTGACAAAATTTGGTATTTCCCATTTGCTGATCTGATTAGCAGACTTTTCTCCTAAATCAACTGAAAAATTTTATGTTGCCCAGAATTCTAACACAACGTTTTTCGTGCTTCTAAATTTGCAGTACACTTTTTTGCTTTTAAATAAATTTTGAAAAAGGAGGTGTAGCAGAATAAGTTTTCAGAGGTGATTTACCATGGTGGTCTAATTAATATTATAAATAAGGTAGCATGATTACATATTAAATAGATGTCAGTTACTAGTAGAACGAGTGTTGTATTTAGTGTTATAGCTACTTTCATCTAACAGAATAGCTGTTATAATAATAGCGGACTTCGGTAGTAGGATATTAAATGGAATGACTGATAGAGTTCATATGTTCTGTCCGGAAAATTTTTTTGACTGTTTGTTGAGAAAGCATGGTGATCCTCAGTTACCATAATTTTACAGGCGAATAATTTCTTGTTGGGACAATCATTGTGTCAATTAATCTGTGAAGGCAACACGGATGAGAGTGATATGCTTCCTGCGTTAGTTAATGTCACTGCTACGGATGTACTTTGTGTCGAATATGTAATTAAAAACATTAAACTAATTCAACGATGTGTCGAGTTTTGTCGGGATTGCAATGAAATACGATCATTGAATGCAGCAAAACTTTTATCCAATTTATCTTTAAACTTCCCAGACAAGGTTGGTTTTTCATGTTGTGATCTCATAACTTCATCTTACATTGACATATATTGACGACTCTCTTAGGTTGTAGGCAAATTTTGTTGTTTTCACTTTTTCGTTTTTTGACTATAGTATGATTTGAACTCAAATATGATATTTGACGGGGTAGGTTTCGTGAAGAACCAGTCCTGTATGAAATATTTTTAGTCTCTTCACAAACATTTGATTTTAATATGCTAGTGCAGTCGAATTTTACATATGATAGGTTTTATTTTCGGAAATCAGTACTATCACTGATATTAAAAAGAAAAAATCAAAGGAAAATATAATGTTTTAATTGAATAACAATGCCAAAGTGAAATATTTTTAGTCATTAATCGCTAAATCTTTAGTGACTCATTGAAAATTTTGCAGCAAAAACTTTCTTCCTGCTTTTAGATGCTGCAAAGTTATAGTTGAACAGCTTTATTTGATACTTCCGTTTTTTGGGGTGTGCTTGATAATTTGCAAAGAAAGATTACAGTTGTTTTTTTTAAAGCATTTCTGAACTAATTTTCTATAGTTTTTAATATTTCAGCTATATGATGCTTTGATAAAAAACTGGGAGAATTTTATTGCCGATATAATAAGTAATTTTTTGCAAATTCATTTCTATTGGACAATGTATCTAGTAATCCTAATTGGTATTCAATTTGCAATTGTTATTTCTTCAAATGGACCAATGCATGATAGTAGTTGCAGTGAATTATTGATTTGATTATTTCCCCAAAACATTGCAGTGTTTGTCAACGTTAAAGCAATGTGGAAAAATAGGAATTATAATCTATGGAAAGTTGACTTAAGCTATGTCAATTTTCAGTAAACCTCAACATCACTTACTAGAAGATTTCAGTAAGATTAAATGATGCAGCATCATGTGAAGATACTGATTATCTCGGTTACGTGCTTGTAAACCTTACTTCAATAGCAAACGTCCGCTATTTGTTATGTGAAAGGTTTGTTCGACAAATACTACCGTTGATGGATTACAGTAAACGACTAAAAAGATGTCGGATTGCAACTGATATTTTGCGGAATTTATGTTTCGAAAACAGTAGGTTTTACAAAAGTTTTTTCTTTAAAATTTTGTTTTTGAATACGCAGGTGTTTAATGGAAACAGATTTTGAAATATGATTCATTATTTTTTTAAATTGTTCATTTTTTACATATTCAAAGGTTTTTCCACAAGAAACAATTTTAGCATGTTGTTAACCCGGAACGGGTAAATCTAATTTTGTGATGCACTAGAATTACCTTTATTTCAAAAGTTTTCTTTATATTTCATCATCACATCTATAGGGTTTGCTTAGACTTTCCCTCTCTTCTTTCCAATAAAGAAGTATTCATGAATCAAGTGGCGGTGTTTGCAAAGACTGATAAGATTGTCTTATCAAGTTATCAGTAAGCAGCGGTATGTTGAAGCGTTTCGCTAGCACAGTAAGCACAGGGAACATCAAACGAGCTACCGACATGAAAGCATCTAAGCCGATTATATTAAGAATATTCAGATTGCGTTTGTCATCACACACACCAAGACTTTTTGTTTGTTAATTGTAGAAGTTTAAAATTTTTCGGATTATTTACTTTTTCATTAAACGACATTTTTTGGAAGAAAAAATTTTTTTTAAGCTGCAGAAACAAGACGAACATCGAAATTTCTATTAGATAGATAATCTGGATATTTGGAATCTCTTAATTTTAGAATAAAAATTAAGATTGGTATTTGAAGAATACTTCCTTCTTTATATCATCATGTTTCTTAGAAACAGTCCTTCATTGAAGAAGAGGGTATTTTCAGCTTATTTGAGACGTGCAGTATAAAGGATAAAAATGAGCAAGAGAAGGTTGGTGAAGGTAAAGTAAAAAAAGTCTGATGGAAGTAAAAGACTTTACTGTTTTTGCTTATTTCTGTGCATTAATTACTCTATATACTGAGTTGCTCGAAATTTTTTAGTTTTATACAAACGAAATAGTTTTAATTTATTCTGTTTTGTTTCACGGCATTTTTGAAATTGACGATAAAATAAAGAGATTGATTCATTTTTTGGAATTTTCATCTTCCTGTTTGGATTCATTTGAGCCTGTAGCTGATAAGATATCATTGCTAATGTCATCATATTTGCTAGAAAGACTGCTGCACTGAAGAAGAGGGTGTTTTTAGCTTATTTGAGAAGAGCAATGTAAAGGATAAAAGTGAACAAGAGAGGGTTGGTAAAGGTGAAGAAAAAAGTGTGATGGAAGTAAAAGACATTACTGTAATTGCTTATCATTTCGATGGGTAAATATTGGCACAGAAACGGTAAAAAGGAAAAAAAGGGTAAGCAAATGAGAGAGCTTATGGAAGGATTATGAATGATTTGGAATCCGCCAAATATAAGTAACGACAGTAATATATTGAATGACGATGAAGTTAACTTACCTTCTCTTAGCAAACAGATTAACTCACTGAATGAATAGTTTAAAGGAACTTAAATTCAATGTGATCAATGCATTGATTGTTATTCAATGAATTATTTATGATAATGTTATCATGAGCTTTTTCTGTTATTTTTTATCTTTTATTTTAGTTTTACTGATACAAATAAATATTGAAACTAGTTGGTATATTTTTGAACTTTTTTTTAGCAAGACTAAATATGAATTCGGGAATTAATTATCTTTTATATTCGAAAAACAAAGGTGTAGAAAATATCTCAGCATTAGATTTCAAGTAAATATTGATTTTAGTGATATGTAAAGTAAAGTGGAAAATTAGAATCGTAGAAGAAAATTTTATTTTCTAGTATTGCTTCACCTATTGCTTGCTACCTTTGTGACCATTTCCTTATCAGTACATGCTCAATTTTTTATCTTTTTATTGTTGATAACTATTATGATTGTTTTTTTTTTTAAATATCAACCTTTTAATTAACTTGAAAAAATCAATGTTTCGATGTTTTTTCAAATAGGAGGATTGAATAATGATTAATATGCAAGAATTTATGCTTTTTTAAAATAATTTCTATGATTACTTTTTTTTGAGTTATGAATTAGCTAAGAACTTTAGATATGCGGAATTTTTTTTAATGCACACAAACGCACACACATGCACAGTGCTTGGTAAATTGTATTTGATAAAGATTTGTTTTGTGAAATTACTATCATTCCATATGATAGTGATTGTTTGAATTTAAATAAATAGAGGAACATGTATTGAAATTTCAACAATTGATTTTTTATTCACTTTAGAATTAGTTTTAGCTTCGAGATTTTTCATTTTTTTAAAGATTCATCGGAATTTTTCTGCTATCGTAAGAAAAAGTTTTCAGTTAATTTTCAATGCATTGGTTTTGTCTTTTTGTTTTCAAAGGATCTATCAACTGATTTGTTAATTTTTGCCGTTATTACTATTGCTATTGTTATCGTCATTATAATTCTTACGGTTATTGATATTATTTATAATTTTATTCGGTGGTGTCATTTTCACAATTACACCTGACGACTTCTGTTCGCTGTGATTGATTAATGAAGCTTGATTTAGAATCGAATTTTTAGCTAGTCAATAGGATCCAAAGGCTAAAAGGAAGAGGAATGTGGAGTAGTACTTATGTCGTAATGACTCGTGCATGATACTTGATACATTCTAATCACATAGAGATTATTCAAAAAATTTGTTGGGTATTGTAAGCACTCGTCAAAATACTCGTGCATGATACTTGATAACACAAAAATTTTTTGGAATATAATTACTTTATATGTATTTAACTTAAATACCCAAATTTAAATTTGCCACTTACTGTTGAGTACTTGAGAACATTACTGTTTGCTGATTAAAATTTTAAATAATGATAAAAATTTTTATTAGTAAATAATTGCAGCACTAATTATATGGCGTACCTATATAATTAGATTAGTTCTAGGTGATTGGATAATATTATTATTATTATCGGCCATCAGTTCCATTCCAAACTTTAGCGATTTGATGAATGAAGGATCTGTATAAAGCGCGCTCCTGAGCGATTCGTTT